>VWZK01021575.1:140290-218414 GCA_013396935.1 Baryphthengus martii | reverse complement strand
TTTTTTTTTACAGATACTTTTTTTTATATTGAATTCTTTACATTAGTCAAAATAACATCTAATAGCAATGTATATAATACAGCAGGGAAGGTAGTGTCCAAATTTCAAGATTTGAAATAGTTTGATTGTAAAACACTCTTTCTTTGCTTGTAAAAAGCTCTCTCTTCTTGCTCCAAATTTTATATTATACAGCCTTTAAGCCTAGAACAAGAAAAGCCAACAAAGCATACAGGGATCTTATTAGCTGCTTTTAAACTCTTAAAAACTTTAATCTACATTATAGATTATATATCCTGCCCAAGATAAACAAACAAGAAAAGCATGACCAAACTGTGCTATAGGATTTACATAATTAGAAAATCCAGTAATAAGATCATAAAAGTGGTATAAAAATAGAAATACCATTTAGTTGAGAATGTTGCTGTTGTTCTGTTTTGTGAGTCCGTATTTCACAATGGAGACTAAGATGCATTGTGTGAAGTTTTGCACTTGTCCAATTTGAAGGCCTTTCTGTCTCCATCATCCCATGTTTTGTGGCATTACTCGATAATGTAAGGATGATATAATGAATCGGCTTTAATTTTTATTCTGTGCGCCATCATCGTATAGAATCATAGAATCATTAAGGTTGGAAAAGATCTCTAAGATCATCACGTCCAATCGTCAGTCCAACACTACCATGACCACTGAAGCATGTCCTGAAGTGTCATGTCTACATGTTTTTTGAACACCTCCAGAGATGATGACCTCGCCACCTCTCTGGGAAATCTGTTCCAATGCTTACCACACTTTCAGTATAGAATTTTTTTCCTAATATCCAATCTTTTGAAAGACTGCTTTACAATAGTCAAGTGTCTTTTATCCCGAAATTCAAATAATAAACATCAAGAGATTGGAAAGGGATGCAAACCTGCACACCTCAGAGTATCAGATGATGTCTATCTTTTACATAGAGAAGATGAGAAAAAAAATGGTGTCTATAGCACAATCTTTTACTTTCTTTGGTCTTGTTCATTATGGAAGACACAACAGAGAAATTAGTAACAATAAAAATATTTTGAAAGAGAGATTAATTATTTTTATAAGATAAAATTAGTTATTCATAAGATGCTCATCACTAAATTTAGGGACTCTGTATATTGGGTGAAATAAGATCTCCAGTTATAGAACACATGCAATATGACTGAACACACTTTCATTAATTCTATTGAAATAGGATTTTATTTAAGCCATGCTCCAGTTCTATGGTATGGTGATAAAACTGTAGGTTATTAAGTTGATAGTAACTCACAGGGAAAGTTTCCATAGCTTAAGTTTAATTCCCATTTTTTTAAAAAAAGTTTTAAATTTTCACATGAATGATAGATCCTTTACTGTTGCCAGGATGATGTGAAAGCCATCCCTGCAGCACTGTTGTGTCTCAGATTTCTTTCTTACTGAAGCTAACATTATGTATTTTGCATTTGTACACTGGCTATTTGGTAAATGTGAGTATTGACCTTATCTGTAAAGTTTTTTGATCATCCAGATTCTTTTTTAGTGACCAGTCTGAGATCTGTTCCATTTTATCATTCTGCAGCAATTGTTTAAAGCTCTTTGTTGAAAACTTGGGCCTGGTTAGAGAAACTGCAATTAGTAATTGATCATTACTTCTAAAGGAATAACTTGTGAGTGAGTCTATTTTACAGATGCGTGATATGATTAAGAACTGCATGAATGATCCTTGGATTCTTCACTTATCTTCCCAAATAAATGATCGCTCTACTGTTTTAATACTTACCACATTGTGTTGCAGTAGTAGGTAGGTGTATTGCTCATAGCTGGGCCGGAAGCATGTTCTACAGTAACAAGACTATACCCAGTTTTGATTAAAGGAATAATCAGGAAGGCAAGATTAGCAGAGTTAGATTTAGTACTTTATTTGGGCATTGAAAATATGTGAAATTTGTATTTATTCATTCCACCAGTTCTACCACTATCTGCAGGATTTAAGATTTTTTCTTCCCTCCAGGAAATGAAAAAGAAATGAAGGTGAAGGCAGTCACCTTCCATCGGCCCTTCAGATCGATTTCATATGGCATTATTCAGATGGATTTTCATCTACTAAGCAGCCCCATTTCCCTTTCCCAAGACTCACCAAGTTTGATTGCTTTTGAATCTACGTTCAGCAGTCACAGCCTGACTATTTTAGCACTCAGGATGAGACTTGGCAACTTTTCCACATTACCTCTCTGTGTCTAACACCCATGTTAAACTCACGATTAGCATGGCATAGGCCATCTATGAAATTTTAAGTGCTAGCTGGCAGCAGGATGACCAAAAATTGGCTCATGGTTCTTATCTTTGACTCACAGAATAATGAAGTGATTACAGAAAAATGGTGTTATATTTAGAGAAGGAAGGAGGGCTTGTTTCTATGACTGAAGCCTCAAAATCGTAACAGCAGGTCTTATCCCAGTGGAAGAGCAGTCTCAGAACAGATGGACTACAGCAGTGCTCTGATCTGTGTTGGACAGTAAGTGGAGCAGATTTCAAAGATGTAAAGATGAGACTGATTAAAGAGGTGCTTGAACCATAAAGATAAACTGATAGTGTCATTAACAAGGAAAAACATCTATTACTTAGATATTTAGACTTTACATTTACACAGAAACTCTACTGGTTCTGTCCTACCTACCTTCTACTCTTCTTACAGAGAAGATTCTAAAGAGGAGGGAAAAAAAAAAAGGTAACAACACTTACAGAAAAAGCTGTTTTTCCTACTATAGGAATGTAAGAGAATCTAAATTTCAGAGTAACCTAAAAATGCTTGAGTGCTGTATTGTCCTCGTCAGTAACAAAATAATTCCTCTCCAGGGAATCATTGAATGACAGGAAAATTATGTGCATGGTAAAATCCACCAAAAAGTCAATGTTATATGATGAACTTTTAGCAAGCCTGTCCATGTCAGACAGAGCCTTTCTAAGAGATTTATTTCTTCCTAGACTTTGGGCTTATGTTTTAAAAAAACAAAACAAGACAAAACGTATTTTACAGTTAGTGCAGTATTAATGTACTTCAGTGTTTTATATCTTGTTGAAAAATGTATGAAAGGGTGTGGGATGGATATTATAGATTTTTTTGTGAATTCCATGCACTATACACAGAAGAAAAGATTCAAATGGAAATATCTGCTCTTCATTAACAACTTGTAGAATATGACTGCCATTTGAGAACAAATCCAAATAAAAGCATGCAAATCCCTCTCAGTCCTAACATATGTAGGGCACTTTATTGATACAGAGTTTCAGTAAGATTCACACTGGATCCTTTCGGTTCCTGTGTCATTTCTTCTGCTTGCCAAGGTTATTTGGCATTGCCAGAAGAACCACATACTCTGGTATCAGTATCGTAACAAATCTGAAGGGAATGGCTCTTAGTTTTTCAGCTGTTGGAGTGGATTGCCCACCCACGTGATTTATGTGAATTTGCACAAAGATGAACATGTTTATGAGAAGAATTGTATTATTTGAAGAAAGAGCTTTAGGGAGTGATCTTAAAGCCTTGAATATCTCCACTTTACTGACTATGAGTGACATGGGTCTCCTTTTAGCTACATTCCGGTGCTGTATTTTGTCTATGTCTGAATTTGGAAATGTTACAGCATTTTCTAAAACTACGAACGAGCTTCTAATGCATGTGATCTGAAGCCTGATCTCAGTCATTCTTTTTCCCACTTGATCAGTACTCACTTACTCATTCATTTCTATACCAATTGTCCAGTTTAAGAAGAATTACAGGAACCTGTTTATTCATACAGTTGGTAAAATAACACAATTGCTGCACAAATATTTTAGCAAACGTTAGGCTGAGTGTGGCATCCTACATATTTTTCTGGTCCTATGTTTTGGTTTTAATGAATATACAACAACTACTGGGTTCTTCTGACATGGTTTGGATCTCCAAAACCTGTCTGCCTGACTCAAAGAGTATTTTGCACTTGAAGCATTGACTTCATGTGTGTCATCAACAATGAGAAAGAATATGACAGGATGCGTGATACTAGATGGTGTAACACAGAGCGTGATCAAATCTCTTAATTTCTTAAACAATTGACTTTTCTGTCTTCCTGCAAGCTTCCTTTGCTCATGTGTCTTCATGGCACCTTCAAAATTTGAGGAGCAAAAATGTTTTTCTGGTTTGGAAGATAGTAAGTGGCTGCTAGCAGTTGAAGGTAGCTAAAATAAGCACTGGCAGAAAGAAATTTCTTCCCAAACTGACTACCTTGTCCTAGAGGAATTGGAGTCCTGTTAACTCCACTCCACTGGGCCTTGGGATTTCTTCCATGCTTCCTGCAAGCTTGTTAGTCATAGACCAAGAGACTCTTCTTTCCTCCTCATTCTGGTGCATTTTACTCCAAAGAATGCCTGCCATACATAAAGGAAGTGAAGGCTACTAGGAGCCTCCTTTGAAACTGTAGCTCAGAGGAGGAGCAGTGATCCATCCAACTAATATCAACTGCAAGCTGAGTCACTCAGCAAAGTAAACAAAAATATCCCCTGGCCACAAAAGTCATAGGAAAAAATGCTACTCTACAGAGTGTTAGGATCTGCATCCTATACTCCATTTCTGCCTGCTCATCAAATGATGGACTTGAAGGACCAAATGACAGAGGATTTGAACTGCAGCTTTTCCTTGTCTAAGTCTCTATACCAGTCAATTTTACGTCACCTGACCTGTGTACTCTGTCCTGACAGTCTCTAACATGGCTGTTTGTTCCACCATCAATCATTTTACTTCCCAGCTAATGAAATTTCCTGAAACTCAAGCTTACGTATCCCATGAATCTCTAAGTGCTGAAACTTCAGTTTCCTGCTTAATTGTTGGTGCCTCTGGCATCCCCCAGACAAGTTCTATAATTATCTTATGCATTTTTAATTGAAAAAAAATCTGTACCCTCTAGGAATATAAAATTTTTAAAGACTAGTAATCTAAAACAAACTAAATTAAATAAGACAGGGGTACTTTACTGTCTGTATTGTTTATATTTCATAGAATCATAGAATGGTTTGGATTGGAATGGACCTTAAAGATCATCTAACTCCAAACCTTCTGTCATGGGCAGGGACATCTTTAACTAGATCAGGTTGGCCGAAGCCCCATCCAATCTGACCTTGAACACTTCCAGGGAGGAGGCATCCACAACTTCTCTGGGCAACCTGTTCCAGTGTCTCACCACTCTCAAAGCAAAGAATTTCATCCTAATATCTAATCTATATCTAGTCTCTTTCAATTTAAAACCATTACCCCTCATCCTATCACTACAATTCCTGACAAAGAGTCCCTCCCCATCTTTTCTGTAGGCCACCTGTAAGTACTGAAAGGCTACTGTAACGTCTCCGTGGAGCCTTGTCTTTTCCAGGCTGAAGAACCTTAACTCTCTCAGCCTTTTCTCACAGGGGAGGTTCCCTAGCCCCCTGATCAGCCTCATGGCCCCTCTCTGTCTTTGTACGTCTTTTGTATGCTAGGGACCTCACAGCTGGACACAGTACTCCATGTGGGGTTTCTTGAGAGTGGAATAGAGGGTGAGAATCACCTCCCTCTACCTGCTGGCTACACTTTTCTTGAGGTAGTCCAGGATATGGCTGACTTTCTGGGCTGCGAGCACACATTGCTGGCTCATATGCCCTTACACATGTGCAGGCCCTTGCACTTGGCCTTGTTGAATTTCATGAGGTTTGCATGGGCCCACATCTCAAGCCTGTTAAGGTCTCTCTGGATAGGATCCCTTCTCTCCAGTGTGTCAGCTGTACCACATGTTTCCTTAATTTAACTGAAGCCAACACAATCTCCTACCACATGTTTCCTTAATTTAACTGTAGCCAACACAATCTCCTCTCTCTTGCACTGGAGTATTGCAGAATTTAGGTCAAGTACATCAAGCAGCAAACAGGGTTTTGCAAAGACTCACATGGAATAGCTCATGACAGCCCATAGTAGTTGCATTAATCAACTAAGCTATTCTTTGGCTTCCACTGTAATGTGGTAGATCCCCAGGTTCTCAATAACCTGTATGCTGTGTGGAGGTGTAAGAAAAAGGAGGTCCCTGTTCCAAAAGTTTTAAAGTTAACAATATGGCCGAAACCAGTGGATAAATTAAGCAACATAACCAGGAGGTGCAAGACAGAAAGTTTTCCATGTAAAACAGGGTTTCTTCACTGCTGCCTGAGGCTTGTTAGAATTTAACTAGTTCAAGTTATATATTACCCTGTATTAAACTCATATCTATGCAGTGAGTTTTGAGGTCCTGGTTCCATGGGTGAATGGGCCAGACATGAGCAGCACTGCATGCTGATGGGTAGGTGGTTATGGATCAAATCGCCTCCCACTGTTGGATGGCTATGTTTGCCAAGAAGCAGGGTGCCACAGCTGTTTATAGCTGCAGAGCTCCTGGATCAGATCTGGCTTGGATCAGGCACATCAGAGGGAGGTCAGATCTGCCTGCCCTTGTCTGTATGAACATATACTCTGGTAGAATAAAATGCAAACTAGCCATCTCTCACATCTGATCACTGTGAGTGCCACTAAAAGCATGTCAGCATCATAGGCAAAATTGAACTTTAGTTCTTCCTGGCTTAAGGATGAGAAGCTGAAATCTTGTCCTTCTGCCCTAGAGAGGCTAGCCGGACTGAGACAAGGAGGGGAAAAAAAAAGCAACAAGATGTAGAGTTTCTGTTCCAGCTCCCTATTAGCTAGGTTAAACAGCAGCCTCAGATGGTCAAAGTACTCTATGTTTTTCATTTTGAAACAGCAGTATTTGCCGGCTTGGCCTTCTAGAGCTTTGACATGGTCTAAATAAAGAGTGGATTCATGGTTATTTTGCTCTGTCTTGGCACTCTGTTGTCCTTCACAGCTGCTCATATGGTTTGTGTCTAGAGCTGGCCTCAGTCAACCTATTATGAACAAGTCCAGTTTTCTTGAAAAAAACCCAAACAGATAACTGACATCTTGCAACAGCTGTATTTACAACCTTGTAACTATTTCTCAACAAACCTCATGGTGTCTCTTACATCTAAAAACCAGGTTGACTGCAATTTGTTGCACAGTTGCTTAAACCCTCCAGCAACCGAAAAAAGTATCCACCTACAGTGTAAACTAGATGTCATTCTAAAGACTCTTCTAGGTCAAATAATGTAATATGAGGAGATTTATTTCAGCAGAAAACCCTACTTGTTTTATCTGCTAGAACTAGTGGGAAGGTCTCATACATTTCCCAAATCTGATTGTTCTAGTACAATCAGATTTTATAGTCACTTTCTTTAACTTCTAGATTTGTAAGAAATGCTAAGTGCTCCTTATAGTTAGTTTCTGACATCGGGTTTTTTTCCCAATTTTTAAAACAATTAATGAAGTAATCTTCTGGTGTATGAAAGAGGAGATGCTGATAGATGAACCACCATGACAACTACACTTCTTTAAACAATGCACATGGCAAACAAACAACCAGAGTGCATGTGAGCTATGCACAGAAGGTCCTTGATTATGTCACCCAGTTATGAACTGTGTAACAGAAGCATGCAGGAAACCCAGTTTGGTCAACACTAGGAAATCATCTTTTTGTGGAATCCTCCACTAGAAGAGTGGCAGGACACTGGTCATCTGTTTTAGTCAACAGCAAAAAGTAGGAAAATAATAAAATATAAAATACTCAAGTGTGAAATTGTCCCCCGAGCAGATTTCTTATCACTTAAATGGAGATGTTCCAGCCATTCCATAAAATCCATCATGAATATTAAAACCATTATCAGTGTTACATAACAGGAGGTCTGCTATGACTTGATGGGTAGCAATATGAAACAGAAGATAGGTCATTATGGTTAAGGCAAGCAGTGGTAATCTTTAATGGTGATGCAGAAACTACTGCTAGGGTTATAATGCCAAACTAAATTCTCAGACAGAGCAACTCATATCCATTGCTCCCCCTGCTTTACTTCTCCTCTAGTTCTGAATTCACCGAGGATCTTTTTTTCCAGAGTTCCTTCATCATCTATGTTAACACATAGCCTGTTGAAGTGTCTGCTAGATCTTCCCCATGATCACACTATTATATCCATGTACCTTCTAGGACAACAGAGGATGTTTCAAAGCCTGCTGAGTCTCACTCCATTTCCTAAGCAGCAGAGCATGGACTCCCCCTAGCCTCTCTCTTGTTTTCTGCAGCACAAATGCATTGATTCAGCTTCTCTCAATTTTCAGATCTTGCTTGGTTCATTTTTCAACCTGCACAACGCTGACCCCTTTGCTAGCTTTTGGTGGCCTCCTGTAAGAAGTGGATTTCCAGGTCAATACACCGCTTTTGCTGACAAGCCAAAGTGGAAGACTTTCTACAGAAATGCCATCTTTTACAGCATTATGTTTTTTTGGAGTTACTCCCTCAAGGCCTAGATCTGGCCAACTTGAGAGCACTCACTGTGGCACATTAACAAGATGGGCAGCCCAGCATTTCATCCTTTGTGAATGCTGAAGGCATTACTCACAGCTGAGTTTCTCTAAACAGCTGAGCCTTTTGGTTAGGAGAGATTCGCCACACTAGCTCAATTCTAAGCTCAATTAGCTTATGAAAATACCAGAATGGCTCCCATGGCTGCCTGGGAGGCAGAGACTTTTGGTTTACACAAAGTGCTCAGCAGAAGAAGAGAGTGAATTTGACTCTCTCATCTCCCTCTCCCTAAGTGTGAATAGGTTAGCAAAAGGGACAAAAGGCACAGATGAGTGTACAGCCCTTTTGGGAAGGAGTTGTGCCCTAGGGCAAGTGATGATGCAGTTTACCTTCCCAGCACCTCTAGATGATCCTGGTGCACTGATGTGCATCATGATAGACTGTCATCTCTGCTTATACTAGGATGGTGCCTGAGACAAGTGAAGCAGCAAATTGTGAGCTGAGCACCAGGAGCATCTCAGAGCAACATCAAAACACAGGCAATTGCCAATGCCAGATTCAATCTGAAGTGCCACTGTGTTCATATAATTGAGCAACCACAAGAGGTGCCCTGGGACAGTGATGAACCCCTCTGGCTTTGCATAAGAGGATGTCATTTATGAACACTGCCCATTTGCACTCAGTTTTAGTATCACAGGTACATGCAGAGATAAGTCAAAATGCAGCTTTGAAAGGGGATACCCAGCGCTCCACGCCTGGGTGCTTTGGAGTGAGCTGCATGGATGTCCAATTTACATTCTTAAGGATTTGCAGGGAGTCTCACCCTTTGTGTAAAGAGGAGAGAAGCATTCAGTGTTCAACACTTACAACTAGGCCACTTACTTAGTTACTTAAATTCAAATTGAGACATTTAATTTTAGGACTCAGGCTTGCACGTTGTGTCTAAAATGTCCAAACCCAGCTGCTGTGGTTTTGAAACACTTGTTTCATTTTTTTTTTTTTTCAGGAGCTCAAATGTGCAGGCATTTGGCTTTGAAAGTGTTGTGTGTGCAAATTTAAAAATACAGCCCTTGCCAGGTTGCTTATGCAACATCTGATGCCCATGTTGCTATGGTTAGTATATGCTTTAGGTAAAAGCTGTCGTAACTAGTCACATACGGTATTCTTGCAGAGCTATGCACAAGAATTGCATATTAAATTACAAATTTAAGTGAATATAGCCTGTCTATACCAGGAACTGAATGTGTAAGTGCTTGGACTGAATTGTCTTTATCCCAGGGTAAATTCACAATTAGTTCATTAAAAATTTAACTATGTAGCACTGGCTCCTACTTCTATTATTGGTAATGAAGGGCAAAGCTAAATGACAAATATCCTGTACAAAAGCAAATGGAGGTCTCATGGTGGTGTGGAGATACTATAACACAGCATATGTGTTTTGCAAGGTGATATAAAAGAAAGTCATCGTAGGCATCTTTATTTTTGGAGTTGTATACAAATTAATGACGTGACAAGGAAGCTACGTGGTTCAGAAAGAAAAGCAAGATATTCACAGAACATATGTATGCCATTTTTATGAGTATTTTTTTTTGTTTCTTTTGTGCTTTCTTTGTTCTCTAAAAAGGTCTGATGGGTGTAACTTGAATTAAGATATGCCAGTTTTGATTTTTCCTAAAGAATGAGTGCTTAAACACTGCCTCATTTGAACATTCTTTCTTGTAAACAGTGCATGTGCGTCAGGTTTTTTTTTTTTAAAGAATAGGGTTGTTCTTCCAGATTTAAATAACAGTGAAATAATTAAACAATTAAAAAAAAAAGTTATGGTTAAGCTGTGAAAAATACCTTCCAAGAGGTAGTTAATAAATTATTATCTTTCTGAATTAGCACAGCATAACTGAGAAAAAAACCTAAAATATTAATGCAGTTTTTTTCTGAAAGAGCAGCAGAAGGGCAAGTATTGAACAACGATACAGTATATAATTAAAACTATGGCTTTAGTTACAAAGGACCCCATGGCAGCAATGGTTGGGGAACTCTGCTCTGTGTGAAACTCTTAGGACAATTAAAATCACATTAGTTTTTAAAAATGTCAGTAGTAATAATCCTACATAGTAATTTCAGAAACAGTGTTAAATGTGGCATAAAAGTTCACTGTGGAAATTCAGTCCATACTGAGGATATATGTGACTCATTCCCATGTTAGAAACATGTCAAAAACACAGTCTCCTCTTAGAAACCTTCTTTTTCCTTTTCTTTTTTTTTTAAAATAAAAGTAGCATTAGCTCTGCAGGAACCAAAAGCACAAGAAACTATATGGTGCTTTAAAGTATAGAAAGTCATTTCTATATGTCTTGTAGCTCCGATCAAGATACTGTGACACACAACTGAAAGGCACTGAGGTACAGTGATTTGATCATTTTTTAACTAGGGATGTCTATACAGAACTGGTCTCATGTAACTCTCTGTTTGCACAGAATTAACTACATGGTAATGGCCTAAGTGGGAGGAGATAGTTCAAGTCAAATTACAACAGAGTAAAAAATTGAAAATGTTACCCAGCCGAAAATCAGGAGGGGTTTCTAGAAAGAAACTGAGTGTGTGTGGCTAGATGATTGCAGCCCTGAACTTAGAATATCATCATAGCATCATTTAGGTTGGAAAATACCTTTAAGATCATCAAGTCTAATGGTAAATGAGCTGCCACAAGTTGTATAGGTTCTTCAAGAGTAGCTGAGGTTTCCTCACCAACCAGGTCAGGAGCTGTTGCTGATGAATAGGTCAAGTACTGAAGTAGCCTAAGGCAGCTGCCACTGCAGCACACCTTTTCCAAGTACCAATAAAGACATCAGTTTTGATAAAAACAGGCATGGCTGGAAAGGTCATCAATCTACTGCCAAGGGTTTTCTGTAACACAGCCTTTCCTACTAGTCATTGTGCATGCTGATAAATTTCATGTGTTGTAATAGCAATCATTAAAAAATATATATATATATATAGGAGGAGCAAATTAGAAAACGAATCATCAGAGTTCTAAGGGAATCAGCAGAAAAATTTTGTCCAACATTAAATTTGAATTCTCTTGTTTTAATATGTCGAGATTTGTGTGATTTTTTAAAAGCAGTAAACAGAAATGTTACTATGAACTTGTAAAATGTTATAGTGCTATGTCGTATTTGTTAAACTGTGTCAAATGCATTAACCTGTATTTTAAATTTATAACAGACCTGGAACTGAAGCAGAAACTAGAAATATTCCCTGAGAATATGGAATTGTAATATAGAAATGGAATTCTAACTTGAAAAAAATGCCATACAGAATTTTGCCAAACCTTGTTGGCAGATTTTGGCTGGGAGGTCCCTTAACAGAGTCTGTGCACTAAGTGAGGCGTTCACATGGCATCATACTCCTAGTCCTATCAGTATTGCTTCATATGTGAGAAGAGTGGCTTTGATATAAATAAGATAGTCTTAGACACTCATTTAAGCACTGTAGAATTTTGAAATTAATTTAATGATGAACATGTAAAATTTATGCAGCAGGGCTTACATGCAGACTATTTACTTTGATGGCAGCTATATAAAAATTATAGCAAATGGACCTAAATCTGTTAGACGAAATATACTTTTCTTCATATTAGAGTATTGGGAGGTATTTCATCTGAGATGTATATAAACTAACTGCTTATAGGTTCCTTCACTGGTTTGTGATTCAGATTTTCTACCTCCACAAATGAAGTACAAATGAGCAATGTACAAAGAAAAATTTTCTATGCAAATATTAACTACTGTGACAAGATCTTTTCTTTTTCTATGAGTGAGGAAATCCAGATGTCAATGGAGATACCTCTACCTCTGCTCTCCTCTTCTGCTTCACTTTACAGTATCAGTTTATGGACAGACACCATGGTCTGCAGTAAAAGCAGAGTGCTATATATATGCAGCAAAGAGAAATGCAATTGATGAGAAACAATATTTATTAGGCTAGGTGGAGAGCAGCATTAATCTGTGTATAGTGCTGCACTGTGTTTTGTAGACGTATTGTATACTCGTGGAACGGAAAGAAATATGAATTGAAAGTGGGAGTGTGCAGCAGAGGGGGGGATCAATCTGCCATTGAAATGCTGCGGATGGCAAAAGGTGCAGAACAAGAACTATTCTGCAGGAGTGAGTGGGAGGAGGAGGTACGGTACAGCAGGCTGGGAACAGCCAGACTGCAGCTGAAACACTTGGTAATTAACAAACAGGCTCGAGGAGACTTAACAAAATCTGTTTTTCCTTTCATCTGCTTTTCGATTTTTTAATCAGATTAAGCTGAAAGTATTCTTTAAGAAGGGCTTCTTAAGGGATTGTCTGCAAATAGCTGGAAGAGCATCCTGTTGCCCTTTCAGTGCTTCTAATAGTTACTTAGGCTAAAATATGCAAAATTAGTAATTTTGAACTCTCGTTGTACACCAAATATTTTGATCTAGTTTATTTCATTATCATAAGCTTATTAGATTGCTTATTAAAAATTAAGCCAAAATTTCAGAATTTTGTCTCGGGTGCATTTTTTCTTTTTCCAATCTGACTATGGTTTTACTGCTTAGTTTCTTCAGGCCTCTTTTTATCATATCTTTGACAATGAATATTTACAACAACTGCCAAAGATTGATTTTATTTATGTGCCTTAAATGCTACTTCCAGGTAAAATTAACTAAAGAACTTAGTAAGACTGAACTCAATACCAATCCAGGCTTGCTTTACTAACCTTCTCCCAAAACTTGGCACATTGCCCCTCATCTTTACATTAGATATGGATGGAAACAACTTATTTATATCATATACTGTAGTCCTCAGGTTGCAAGGTAAGCTGTCATGAAACTTTACATGAATTTACTAAACTCTAATGTTAGAGCTACGCTCAGCTAAACTTTGAGATGACAGGGCTATAGGAAAATGCAGTTGTAGTGAAAAAGAGGGAGTGAGGAATGAAGGCAAAAGACAGGACTAACTAGGTACTTACCTGAAGCAGTTGGCCTAGGTAGTAGTTGAAGGGTTGGTCTAGATGATCTTTAAAGGTTCCTTCCAACCAAGCCATTCTATGATCCTATAAGTAAGAATTCAAATCTTTGGGTACCATTTTTCAAAATGGCCCCAGGTTCCTATTAGTGAAGGATAAATACTTAGCAAATCTTCTGTGCATTTTAACTTTCATATTAAAATCACCTGTGTATTTTTAAAAGTTTGATGATTGTCCCGGATGCAGAAGGGACTGGCCTCAGCAACTACAAGTGATCTTGGAGAAACCGGAGTGTCTTGCTGCTGACCCATTTCAGGGGAACAAATGACTGAATGTGATGTCTTGGCAATAGCAGACCACTATGGAATAATTCCTTCTTTTTAAACCACTCTCCTTTATTTCTGCTGGTCCTTTATTCCTTAGATGTTAACTGACTTCATTGTAATATTTAATTTTCATACAACCAAACTTGCTGGATATTTATTACTTTAACTATTCATTTTAGAAACATCTCTAAAGGAAAGATAAATATTCCAATAAACCATTATGTAATGTAAGATTGATATATTGAAAACAAACAATGAATATTGCAGTGATCGAAATGAAAACCTATGTGGTGGGTTATTTAGTATATTCATCAGGACTTTTAAAAGGTCTTATTTTGATATATTGACTCCTTATTACTCATCATCTTTCGTTCCATTTGAGATCCCTCATTTTCAAGTAGAACAGTATGAATAACTGACTGATCAATTTTGCTGGCCAATGAAAATAAAGTAAATTATGATTTAAGAGGAATAAAATCATTCATGTGAGCTGAAATGTATCAAACATCTTTAGTGTTGTTTTACATTTTAGTTTGGCAACTAAATTGCATACTTTTCAAAACAATAGCAAATAACCTTTGTTCTGCAGTGTTTTGAAATAAGATCTACTAGTTTTTCTGCATTTCTTTACATTTTCTTGGGACAAAGCTAGACCTAAAATTTGACCTTATACTCTCATCTATCTCTACAAACAAATGTGAGATATAGGAACACAACTTCAGGGTACCTGAAAGTGGCAGCCAAGTGTGTAGCTTGGTAGCAGTTCCTCAGTAGTGCATAGGGTATGTAGACTCATATCCTTAATACTCATTTCACACTTGGCAGAGTTACCAATGCTCTCCATAAATTCTCTATTTTTTGTTTGTTTCTCTGACACTCACAGCTTGGGGAGGTGTGGATGAAGGGGGAAAAAATGTAAATAACCAACTAACTAGAAATAACCAAATTAAGAGGATTCAGCCCCTGCCTGCCTCTCTCCTGACAAGGTAAATTAACCCACACAGAGTTCTATGCTGTCAGCTTGCTCTTAGGCTACCACGTCTAAAGTCCAATTTGATATTTAGATCTGAATTTTTGAAAATTGGTCCTGAGTTCCTAAGGTACTTTAGTGTTTTTCAGTTTTGCTAAAAGTTTAAAGACAACTTGGGGAAAAAAAAGCAGGTTCTGGTAGTACTAGTTGGATAATCACAAATGAAGCCAGTTTAAACAAATGCACATAGTTATTTTTTATTACTGAACTCAACTTGTACAATATAGACCATCTTACGTCTGTTTGGTGAAAGAAGCTTATGTTTCCAAAGTTGTCTTAATTTGGCTGTTTATCTTCCCTTTTTGACTATGTTCATTTTATGACTCACAGGCAGAAAACTTGTCGCTTCAGCCAAGTTATTAGTCATGTAAATGCTATCAGAGGTGTAAGAAATGTCAGTCCAAATTAGAAAACTTTTGAAAATCCATCCAAGAGTGTATCAACTCATAATGCAGAAATATTTAAATGAAGTTTCACTGCCAGTTACCTCAGCCACCAGTGTCTTTTTACTCTTTAAACCTGAGGAATTCCTATTTTGATGACACTGTAAAATTTCATTGCTTTTTTAATATTTTCCAGTCACTGCTGCTTGAGGCGGGTTGCTTGTCTCAGCTATGAGTGTCAATATGACTTTGGGAAATTTTGGTTGCTTTTGAAAGCACTCAGGTTTGGTACTTTTTCCTCCACTCCTATGATTTATGGCTTGTCCCAGTTTTTGCTTGCTTTGTTTAAGTGGTTTTTTTTTTTTTGGTTGAGGAGGTGTTTACATTTTTATTTCTTTCCATCAAAGTGGTCTTTGTCACTTCTCAATATAAAGAACACATACCGCATCCATGTGTGATCATTACAAAACCACCATGCACATCCCTTTCTAAAGCAGTCAAAAGCTATACACCAGCCACTTAGACTTCATAGATGAGCTCATCCAGTGTGGAAACTCAGGACAGGTGGAACTATATGCTGGTGTTTCTAATTGATGTACTTAGCAAGGGTGACAATTTCCCTGGTCTTTGCTGATGAAAGTCCAGTGAGTTCAATGGTCTGCTGTCATGGATAACCATTTTGCATAACCTTAACCATAAATTCACCTAAGCCTCTTGTCCTCACGGGATAGATCCTTCTACCTGGGAGATGAGACACCATCATTACCAGCAGCTGCTTATTTCATAGGCGCTTTTAATTTCATTGTAAGAAAAGTAGTTCTTAAGACATCGGTTTAACTACAGTCCAAGGTGGGAACAGTACATCTAGAAAAAACAGGCTCCTAATACCAGCATTGCAAAAATGAGCTTCTTTTTGCAAACAGAAGATATTGCAGGGTATAGGGGGAAGAGTTTCACAGCAGAAGTGAGATTTTAAAACCTGAAGAATCTAGTCTCACCATTGCCATCAATCTCAATAGCATGAATGGCTAAGTTATCATGTGACACAAGAAAGCTGTAACTAATCTCTCAGCTAACAAGTACAGAGTCAAAAGTATCATCTTGCTTATGGCAAGGTGGACTCTCCACTACCGTAGCTTTTTCAGTGCTCTTGAAGGGGTTCCTGAGAGTCACCTACCCACACACTCTAAGGAGACAGGGATAAAAGACCGCAGTGATTTGAAGGAGTGATATGGAGAGAGATGGAAGGCAACCATGGGTTGCCCTGTTGGCTAACAGAGAGTCATAGAAACAGGAACAGGCAGGTAGATAAAACTGCTGTGTGGGAAGAGATGAGACTTCATATATTTTCCCTGTCCCATGAAAAAAAAAGAGATGTAAAGAAGGCATCTTATTTCCTCATTCAGTGAGAAGATGAGTATCAAGAAAGGGATGTCAAAGAGTAGCTAGATTTTGCTGCTTCTTACCCTAGCAGACCTTTTGAGGACAGATTGCCACCGAATGAGGCCATTATCAAAAATAAATTATTTATTATGGACTACACATCTTTTAGAAATACGTCACCAACTTTGGTACAAAATCTAATTCTAGGAAAGCTTTTCAGCATCCAATCCATATTAGTAAGGCAAGCGCCAGGTGCTAGATCTTTTACCAGAAAGGGAAAAAAACCCTGCAAAACCCTGTCAATTCATCTGTAAAAAATACAGATATCTCTTCCAGTTCTAGCTTCAGAGTTAAAATGCCACAAAAAAAAAAAGGAAACGTTATGGATCATTTTGAGTGTTATTATTTGTGTGGAAATACTGTACTTGATTCCAATAAAATCTGTATCAGTTTGAGTCTAATAATACCATCAGAGTTATTCCAGATAATACTAGTGTGACTAAAAGTAAAAGCAGGTTCAGTTGTTTAGCAGACATTTTTGAGAGAGAGAGAGCATGTGGGAGGAGGTCTCAGTTAGAATGTGCCTTTCCAAGTAGGCAATGCTTTCCTTTTTTATGAGTATTGCGTGGCCTGTAAGGAAGTATTTATTTTTATAAAGAATATTTTTTTTACTGAAATAGATTTCAGAAAGGTTCTGGATGTGACCTGCACACAAATCCCACTCATATTCAGTCAATAATCTGAGGCAAAAAGGGAAATCATTGAGAAGTGAAACATTTTGATCTGAGGCTCTCAATTTTATTGTGAGAAGACAGTCTTTGTATCATGAGAAACTGAATAACTGCTCCATATTTATTACCTCTACAAAGCAAACTAAAGGAAATGAAATAAGACACTGCTGGCAGTTATTGATTATAGACTGTAGCCCAGTGCTAAGATAAAGTATGAAAAGTATAGAATCACTGAATCACAAAATCATAGAATAGTTTGGGTCGGAAGGGACCTTTATTGCAGCCTTACAATATTAAAGGGGACTTATAAGAAACATGGTGACAGACCTTTTAGTAGGGCCTATAATAACAGGACAAGGTTTTGCGCTGAAAGAGGGCAAATTCAGACTAGATACAAGAAAGAAGTTTTTCTACAATGAGGATGGTGAAACACTGGCACTGGTTGTCCAGAGAGGTGATAGATGCACCATCCCTGGAAATAGTCAAGATTGGGTTGGACATACCTCTAAGCCCCCATCTAGTTAAAGCTATTCTTCCTCATTGCAGGGATTTGGGTTAGATGACCGGTAAAGAAGCCACGACCCTACTTGTCTAATGAGCGATTTCCTACGTTTTTACCTTTAAACTGCATATTCCGGTTTAACATATGTGTCTTGTGCAAATATTGTCACGAGTTGAACTAATTAGCAGATAATCATTAGGTAGGTGCAATGAAAGAATGCTATAAAACTAACAGTCTATCTGGAGAAGACTATTGGTTCATGCTTTTCAGATTTTCTGCAGTGCTGCGGGAAAGTTAAGCAGTTGCCATCTAGTGGTGAATGAATTCAAGACACTAAACTTTACAGCAGCTGCTGCTCCATCTCTAGCACGAGAATCCTGGTGATGTGGAATAGCAAAAAAATAAAGTAGTGCAAATTTCAGCGAGCAGCTGGATCAGAATATCAAGCGTGAATTGATCAGACTTCAGCCACAAGATGCACGGAGACATAAGCTATGTTCCGTTTTCATCTGTATCCAGTGTTTCCCACTTTTTGACTTAATCTCTGTGATTTTCATAAATTGTAAAAGTTCAGCAACAACAACCAAAAAAAGTGCTCTGTTTTAATTTTATTTCAGAATCACTATAAAGTAGAGGAAGTTCAGTCCCTTTAAAAGCGATACTGTTGTTTTATACTGCATTTTTCAACTGGCTTCTTTTTCCAATTGCCCTATCCCACTCCATCTCTGCAGGAGAGCACCTGCTCTGACACATTGCTAGCAGTGCCAACACTCACTCCAAGAATACAGTTTCCATTTAACAAATGCTTAGTTCTGCCCTTTCAAAGCCTTTAGCTTTGTTAACAAAAAAAAACAAAACCAGAGCTAATAGAGAGGCAGGCTCCCCTCTGGACTTGGCTCTTCCTTGATTTTCTCCCTGCAGACCGCTGCCAGCCGACTGTCTGCAAACTCCCTCATGTCCAGAGAGGCAATGGGTCTTGATTAATTAATAAATCCACATTATTCTGTCCTAACGTGATCAGATCCTATTATAGAAATGGGGTGGCACAGGCTAGTTTCACAGAGAAGTCCTATTGTCTCTTGTCTTGCCTTCTGTCCTGGTGAATCCCAATCCACTTCTCCTCCAAGTGTCCAGTCCAGTCCAAGACCATTTCTCTCCCAAGCCTGCCTTAATTGTTTCCATTAGACCACAGATCTACAGAGTAGTGTGCCCAGATGTCATTCCCTGTATGATTTAGTTATCACTATGGTATAAAGTGGGATTTGTCTTCATGATAGCTGGCTAAATTATGTCTCAATCTGTAGTCAGTGGAAATACAGAGAAAGAAGAAAGAGCATCTCAGAAGGATACTTACACTTCAAACAGGTACCCAGCTTAGATGGAGAAATTGCCCTCTGGAGTTGCCTCTCTCTCTTCATTAATTTTAGAGGAGCTGAGGGTAGACATAAGTAAAAAAGCAGCCCAAGGTTCTCTTTGGCCCAAAGCTCTAAAGGCATGAAATAGTTTACAGCCACACTGTTAAGATCTACTCTTTTCCAAAGTGGTGAGGATGCTTCTAAGATGCCTGTTTGGAATGGGATTTGGCCCACAATATCTTCTGAAGCATGCCTGGGGGTTGTCTGGGACAGTGTTCATTGATGTGGGTCAAAACCTTACTAGAAATATTCACAACACAACGGTAAAGTCAGCTGACTTCTAGCACTAAGTAAAATTTGGTAGTGCTGTTAAATCTGTGTAGGTGTATCCGATATGAGTTAGAGTAAACCGATATTTTAAAGAAGCAAATTTAAATGAGGTCAATTTTACTATTAGCGAGTATCATATACACTATTCTCAGTCTGTAAATAGGAATGCACCTCTGTGAATATAACTATAAAACTATTCAGCATATATCTTCTGAATCAAACTGGGCTCTTTTCCTCAAAAAATCTGCAGTTGCAGAAGCCGTTGAATGCAAAGATTTCTTCTAAGGACATACTTGTTTTCTCATTGCTTCCAGCAAGTTTTTACAAAAGAATGTGTTGGGATTTTCCTGATGCTGTACAAGAAATACTACAATATAGTAGGGATGATAAGGATCATGCCAATAATACCACAAAATAATAAATAAACCACTATCTCTGGTAGAAATAAACTTACCTGCAGTTGGCTCTCGGTACTTCTGAAAATGGATTAATTTGTACCACTCTTTCTAGAGCTGAATGTGAGTATTATTTTTTTTTTTTTTTTTTACTTTGTATAACTGAAAATTCCAGACAAATGTTCCCATGTCATGGCTAGAGGCATGGAGTAGCCTGGAAGATGGAGTTGCTCAGTTCTTCAGTACTCCCATTCCTGTGGCTTACTTCTATCAGACTTTAAAACCTCCTGATTCCTATTCAGAGGTAATGTCTTGTAAAACTGAATAGTACAATCTGATCTCAGCTTGATTGTCCCCCATTAAAAGCATGATAGTGCAAGTGACAGACTGCCAGAAACATGGTAGATAAACCAGCAAAGAAGGAAATGGGTGGACCATTTAAGTCCAACTGTTAATGATTGTTGATTTTAAAGATATCTTCCAATCAGAACAATTGCATGATTCTATGAGATGAAATCTGAGATTCACAAAGATCTGTTATACAGGATCACAGGATGGTAGGGGTTGGAAGGCATCTCTGGAGATCATCTAGCCCAACCTCCTCTGCCAAACCTCCCCTGCAACTAGAGCAGGTCACACAGGATTGTGTGCACGCAGGTTTTTAATGTCTCCAGAGATGAAGACTCCAACACCTATCTCTCTGGGCAGCCCATTGCAGTGCTCTGTCATCCTCAAGGTGAAGTTCCTCCTCATGTTTAAATGGAACTTCCTATGTACAAGTTTGTTCCCGCTACCTCTTGTTCTGTTACTGGGTACTACTGAAAAAAGACTGGCCCAATCCTTCAAGTATTTATAAGCATTGATAAGATTCCCCCTCAGTGTTCTCTTCTCCAGACTATAAAGACCCAAGTCCCTCAGCCTTTCCTCATAAAGAGATGTTCTAGTCCCCTATACTTCTTGTAATAACTCTTTTAGCCAAACTGTTACCTTGCTGAAGAAAGTTCAGTTTAAAAGGTTTGTTTTGTTTAGAAAGGGTAGATCAAGTCTGTGGTTATATATTTACCAATGGATGTGTTGGTTTATTATTTTGAAAGACAGTGGCACATAAATGGAATGTGTTCTTTTTTCCGCATCATTCAGGTTACCAAGATCTAGGGGTGGTGCCTGGCTCTGGAGCATATGGACTTTAAGATTCCTTGTTAAGAATAAAAATAGGTTAGGAATGTTTACAGATATTCTCCATTTGGCCTAACAGAAACTAGTTGAGTTGATAAATGTCTAGATCACAGCTTAGATACTGAAAATGTGGTATTGTTGCCTTGTGCTGTTTTTACCTTTCACACTTTGACATTGAGAGATACATTATTTCATTTTCATTCTTTCAGTGAGTACATTTCTATTCCTGAAAAAAAAAGCTTTCAGTGAAGGAAACTGAAATGAGATAGGCTTTTGTTAGTTTTTGTTTTTTTTTTCACTGCAGCTTCTGAGTATAGGACTATGAAACTTTAGCAAAAAATATCAGCTGCTATTTACTTCAGACAATCCATGAGGTTAATCTGTGGTTAGTCTTGAAAAGAACCCCAAGCACCCTTACACATATCTGTGCATTTATGTTTCTCCCAATAGACCAATTAGCATCTGTCTCTGGCAAGCACTGATCACTTCCTGTGAAAAGAGAAGTATCCTTACTTCTTTCTGACTCTAATGGAAGTTGAGGGCACTAAAACCCACTGTCAGCATCTGGCCCTTAGAGATTAACGGCACTGTGCAAAGAGTATTGCTAAACAATATACAGCACAGAAGGCATTTTTGGAACACTGCAGAAATAGATTCCCATTTTAATACTCTCATTACTGTCATACAAAACAGATGGGAAAGATACGAAAGTTTAAGATTATAGTAAAAAAAAAATTCCTGTGCCAAATGCAGCTTCTGAGAAAGTTTGTAATAGATTGACAGGAACTAGATTTAAAAAAAATTAAATAAATAAAAATTAAAAAATTGGCAAGTATTGCAAAAGAGAAGACTGTATTGAAAGAGATAGCCAGAATAATGTTCTAAGAAACAGTACACCCTGGAAATGTCTGAAAAATTGAAAAATATGTTTTACTGCTGCTTTCATAGAAAAACGAAGGGAAGGATTGTAACTTAAATGCAAAATAAAGATCAGAAACAGAAAGATAAACATTTGCTATTTGTAAACTTTATCCACTGCAAAAACAGTGCCACTGAGGTCTTAAATGAAAAATTCCTGTCATCATATACATTGGCTATTTTACCGCATTTGTCCAGGAAGTGAGAAAATATAGAAAAGATAGTCCTTACATAAATTGTGTCATATGGAAATTTGGTTGCATGATATTAAGCTTTCTGTCTCCATTCATTGTTTGCATGAGTGCACAGGGATAATGATAAAATAGGGACTAATTTTCAAATGTCTGTTCATAAGATTATGTGACTAAGTATTTCAACATGAATACATTTACTACATATCTTTTGCTACTCACTTCAGCAGATAAACTAATGTTAATTACCGACATTTAGATAGCCAGGTTTAAAATGCGCCTTTATTTGACATTTTAGTTAATGGACTCATTTCTGAGTTACAACTATTTTTGTTTCTTGACATATCTTGTAAAAGTGATGAGTTTATTTCTATGTTTAAATATCAGTGCCTGGTACATTAAGAAAAGTGTGTCCAGCAGGTCTAGGGAGGTTCTCCTCCCCCTCTACTCTGCCCTGGTGAGACCACACCTGGAATACTGTGTCCAGTTTGGGGCTTCTCGATTCAAGAGAGACACAGAGATCTGTGGAGAGAGTCCAATGGAGAGCTACAAGGATGATTAAGGGACTAGAACATCTCTCCTATGAAGAGAGACTGAGTGAACTTGGTCTGTTTAGCCTTGAAAGGAGATGGCTGAGAGGGGATCTTATTAATGTGTATAAATATCTGAGGGGTGGGTGTCAAGAGGAAGGGGACAATCTCTTTTCAGTGGTGTCCAGCAACAGAACAAGAAATAGGTTTAAGTTAGAACACACGAAGTTCCACCTCAACATGAGGAGAAACTTCCTTACTATGAGGGTGATGAAGCACTGGAACAAGCTGCCCAGAGAGGTTGTGGAGTCTCCTCTGGAGACTTTCAAAACCCACCTGGATGCATTCTTGTGTGGCCTGTCCCAGATGATCCTGCTCTGGCAGGGGGTTTGGACTAGATGATCTCTAGAGGTCCCTTCCAACCCCTAACATTCTATGTTTCTATGATTCTTCATCACTGTATGCTTGTTTCTTTCATTCTCCTGAGGACAGGTGAATTGACTTTCAACACTCACTTATAATTAAAGATTCAGAGAACTTTTATCTGTGCGTTGGTGTAAGAGAACTGATAATGCAGAAAAATTCACTCAAACTGCGAAAGACTGAATCCATCTTTGCAACTTGAGTAGCCCAGGAAAGAAAAACCTTTGAACATTTTAAAACCATTAGAACAAACTCATCTGCTATAGATGGTGGAAGATGCCAACCTGCTTCCCCAGAATGGCTGCCCCTCAGAAGCTCCACTTACTCTTTGACCTTTAATGTTGATAGCAATGAAGGCAAATGACAGCAGATGATACCAGAGTCTGCAGCGGTCAAGTCAGTTTGTCAAACATTCTTCTTTTCACAGCTCTAAATGCAGATTTAATGGCTTTACCAGAGCAGATGGAAAGAGGAGTGGAAAAGGAGTAGATGGGAGAACAGGGTAAGGGTCAGCACTCTCCAAGAAAAAGTGTTTGAGAGGGCGGAATGTAATGGTTATAAGCAGTAGATTATGCAAAGAGGGAGAAAGCATAACTCAAAAACATTTGTCCTCTTGGTAATATTGTCTATGATGCTTATTTTTTTTTTCTACCTACTCTCACTTATTACACATTGGAATGTCTGGAAGAGCTCCAAAACAAACTCTTTTCTATATGGAGTTTAGAAGGCAAAAATGTGTCTAAAAAGGTAAGAAGCATTAAGAAACATTAATGGAAGAGATATTGTATATTTTGGACAAAGCTTGTTAGAAATGTTGGAGAATCTTGAGAAAGAAATTAAAGCTGCACAAGTAAGAGTCTCTTTAAATTCAGGCTTTAAAAAATATACAGATAGCTTTTGTTCAGGAAAAAGCCTCTTTGAAGAACCAGAGTGAGTGCTGGGTTTTCAACAGGTGTGCTCTGATGGAGGGAAAATACTTCTTGGATTTACAGGTTATAAGCCATACAAGTTTTTTACTTTAGAGCTTGGCAGCTAGTATCCAAATTGTTTTATAATTCTTTCCAAGTTATTGATGTTTTTGGCAATATAATTATAGCAATCAGTGTTAGGAAGTGCTTTATAAGCTCTAAATTAGTAATGTTAAGAATTTTCGATTTTCACTTAGCTCATAGGCTATATTGAGACATGGCTGTATGTCAGCAAGGCCTTAGCAATCCCCAAAAGCAGCTCTTGTGTCTTCACATTCCAGGCTGAGATCTGTGCTCTCTATTGACAGACATCTCATGCATTTCAGCAGTGATCTACTTAAAGTACCTTTTAACATGGTAACCCACATGAGTGTGAGTTGCTACTGTTATTGTATTAAATAAAATTAATGAGTTCCCTTTGTTACTTAGAAAGTAAATTTGCCTATACAATTTCCTTCTGGGGTCAAATCCAGCTAAGTCTGTAGCTCAGTCAACACATTTGCAAGGATTTTCATCAATGATATGGACAAGGGGATAGAGTGCACCCTTAGTAAGTTTGCAGATGACACCAAGCTGAATGGAAGTGTCAATCTGCTTGAGGGAAGGGAGGCTCTGCAGAGGGATCTAGATAGGCTGGATCGCTGGGCCAAGAACAATCACATGAGCTTCAGCAAGGCCAAATGCAGGGTCTTACACTTCGGTCACAACAACCCCAGGCAGCGCTACAGGCTTGGGGAGGAGTGGCTGGTCAGAGAGGGGTCAGAGAGGGACCTGGTAGTGTTATTAGATGGCCGGCTGAATATGAGCCAGCAGTGCGCCTAGGCGGCCAAGAAGGCCAATGGCATCCTGGCCTGCATCAGAAATAATGTGGCCAGTAGGAGTAGGGTGGTGGTCATTCCTCTTTACTCAGCTTTGGTAAAGGCCACACCTCGAGTACTGTGTCTGTTGTCCAACAAAGTGCGGCTTTGTTGCCTGGTGTGCAATAGCCAAAAGTCACACTCTCGGGGGAGACGTTGTTTATTCCAGAATTGCACAAGCCGGGGTGCTCAGTGGATTTCCACAAATCAAGCACACGATAAAGAAACTGCTCATGCTACATTTATACATGCAGTTAGTAACACCCTTCTCACTATGATTGGTTAGTAATTAACATAATATTCCTACAGTGAAGCTAATTGCTCAGGACAGTGCTAATCATTATTTTAAGCAAAAATAACAAAAACAATATAATCTCTAAGCATAGGTCCATATTTTCCCAGGATGTTTTCTTCTTCTGATATGTCTGGCTCTGTTCTCAGAGTTTCACAGGTGTCCAGTTAATCATTTGGATAACTTCAAGGATGGTCCTTTTGTTCCACATAGCCTGCTTATCTAATGGCCTAATTAAGTCTATAAGCACTATTTCACAGAACTTTTTTAACTCTTTCTTTGTTGGCATTCCTGTTTGGCAGTGTGGATAACGTGTCCAGTTTTGGGCCTCCCACTACAAGAGGGACATTGAGGTTCTAGAGAGGGTACAGAGGCGGGATACCGAGCTAGTAAAGGATTTGGAGCATATGTCGTATGAGGAATGGCTGAGGGATCTGGGGCTGTTCAGCCTGGAGAAGAGGAGATTAAGGGGAGACCTTAGTGCTCTTTACAACTATCTGAAGGAAGGTTGTCGTGAGGCAGGGGTTGGTCTATTCTCCCTATTGGCAAGTGATACGACAAGGAGAAATGGCCTTAAATTGCGGCAGGGGAGGTTCAGGTTGGATATTAGGAAAAAATTATTTACTAAAAGGGTTGTCAGGCATTGGTATCAGCCTGCCCAGGGAGGTGGTTTAGTCGCCATCCTTGGAGGTGTTTGAGAGACAGGTTGATGTTGCGTTGGAGAACATGGTTTAGTGGTGTTGTTAGGGCTAGGAAAAGGTTGGACTTGATGATCTTGAAGGTCTCTTCCAGCCGAAAATTCTCTATGATTCTATGATTCTGTGATTTAGCTTATAACTAAACAAAATGCGGGTCCCTTTTTATGCAGTTATTTAATGTCAGGATGTAGGATACAGTGGAATATATAACAGTGACCATATTTGTCACTCTACAAAGGTATACATTCTGTGAAAACTGGCAAAAGGTAAGCACACAGAGGGTCTGGGTGTGCTTTGGTTGAGAATACCTACTGAGCTGTGTGCATTTCCAGCTATGACGCAGTCTCATGACAGCACGTGCTCTAGAAATTGTGAAGGAATGCAGACCCCAATATTTAGTATCATTTTGGGACTGAAGAATTGACTTATGAATTTAACTTCAAAACCTCATGTTCTCCTTTTTTGTTCATAAATCCTTGCTTGAAGCAAGTTGTATTTTGCCCCTTTCATCAAATATTGTCAAAATTTCAGGGAAGGAGCTGACTGACAGTGGAGTATTACCACTGACTTCCTTGGAAGCATGACTAGCAGTTTGGAGCAAGATTTACAGGCTTCACATTACCCATCTTTGCTGCTATTATGCCAAAAGAAAAGAAAGTAGAACAAACATCCATTTCTGAGCCACAAACCTCTGCCTTTGTGACTTTGGTGTCAAAGGCATCCTTGCCTCCTTTCGCTTGTTTGGATTTTATTTATTGAGGTGTTTCTAGTATCTTCTGCCTGCAAGACTGCTGTTGTAACTTCTTTTGTCCCATTTCTCTATTTTAATTTAAATGTTAACCTTTCTGATTCTTAAGTGTCTTCATTTTCCTGGTGTCAGTATGTTTCCTTTCTTTTCTTGGGTTTCTTTTCTTTTCACTGGCTTTTCCCATTATCTATTTCCTTTCCTTAAACCAATGAATAGGCTGTAAAAATGGTTTCAGTGACACCTCCTCCTGCAGAAGTGGGCAGACAAAGGGACCCTTCTGACACCTTGATTATGAAGGAACAATGCCAGCTCTCTGCTGGCACTGCACACCAGGCATTACTCCTCTACAGCTCCAGCACAGCAAGTCCAAAAACTCTAACAGAATAGATACTGATGGAACTACTTTTTCAACAACAAAATATTGTGTAGAAAAATATATTATATTCTCTACTGTGACTAGTGGTTTTAGTATTTTTAGTTTAGGTTTTATTGTGGTTTTTTTAATCTTTATTTTCCTGTGTTTTGGAATAACATTGCAATCAGCTAGTACTTACCCAGAAATTAGAATAAGCTGCAGAATTTGGCATTAATGTTTTGTGGAAATTAGGAGGCATTGTTAGATGGCATTTTAGTCCAGCACAATGCCAGAATGCCTGTGTACAAATTCTAATTGCATCACTGTGGAGTTCTGCATCATTCTGGAGTTCTGGGGGTGAATAACCCCATGCACCAGTACAAGCTGACTTGTTGAAAAGCAGCTCTGCAGGGAAGAACCTGGGAGTTCTGGTGGACAAGTTAATTATGAACCAGCAGCGTACTCTTGTAGCCAAGAAGGCCAATGGTATCCTGGAGTGCATTAAGAGTGTGACCAACAGGTCAAGAAAGGTTCTCCTCCCTCTGCCTTAGGGAGGCCACATCTGGAGTAGCATGCCCATTTCTGGTCTCCTTCATCCAAGAGAGACAGGGAACTACCATAGAGAGTCCAGTGGAAGGCACAAAGATGATTAAGGAACTGGAACATCTCTCAACACGGAAAGGCTGAGACCTGGGGCTGTTTAGTCTGGAGAAGAGAGGTGATCTTGTCACTCTTTAAATATCTAAAGGGTGGCTGTCAAAAGGATGGTACCAGAGTCTTTCCAGCAGTGACCAGTGATAGGACAAATGGCAATGGGCACAAACTGGAATACAGAAAGTTCCACCTAAACATAAGGAAAAGCTTCTTTACAGTGAGAGTGATGGAGCCCTGGAACAGGATGCCCGGAAAGTGTATGGAGGCACCTTCTCTGGAGACTTTCAAAACCCATGTGGACATGTTCCTATGCAACCTATCCTAGGTGAACCTGTTTTGACAGGGGGGTTGGACTAGATGGTCCTCAGAGGTCCCTTCCAACCCTTATCATTCTGTGATTCTGTGATTTCAGGCTGTATTGCAGAAAGTGATGGTCCCTATAGCTTCCAAATATATTCGGTTAGCTTCCCAGTAACTCAACAAGGCATATTTTTGTGACACACAAATTATTAATTGCTGAACTAAAAATTAGTAGTTGCCTTGGTGGCAATAATTATGATCTGGCTATATTTATTACAGAATGTAACATCAACTATTAATTATTTTTAATGCATTGTTTTTCAAACTCTTGGCATGTCTGTGAAAAGGTAATAGCCTTGAAATGGGAAGTTTTAGCATAACTTGAAAATGTTGTGTCCTTAAAGTCCTGTCTTAGAAAACATGGTGAAAAATTTTAATTAAAAAAAAAACAATCAACAAAACCAACAAAACAGGCTAAAGGGGAATCAAAAGAAGCAGTGAAACAGAATTGATACAGAAAATGAGGAATAAAAGGTAAGAACTGTCCAGAAGATACAAAACTACTATTGTTAAAGGAAACTACAATGTCTATGACTTAAAATTAGAAGTTTTGAGAGGTAAAATGTGTATAGATGGATGCCCATTTTATACACCGGGAACTGCTACAAGGAAAAATCCCAGTTTGGATATTCAGATATGAGCCTCAGAGAAGGATTCAAATAATATTGTAAGTAAATTTTCCAAAATGCTGTTCTGAGTGCAATACTGTCACTAGAAAATGTGATGTGACCCTTGGGTGAATAAAAAAAAATTAGCAAGGAATAGAAATGTGTCTAACATTTTATATAGCACTAGTAAGATATTTGGTAGAATTTTGTCTAAGTCCCTATTTTAAGACAGGTGTGGAAGGAGAATGAGAAAGAATGAGCATGAGAAAGAAGATGAAAACATAATTCTTCCCAAAACAGGCTGAAAGACCTCATTCTCTTCTACTCACTGACAGGATGGAGATTATTTGATTACTGGGCTTGGATTTCCACATCAAGAGAAAGTATGAAGGGTTTTCCTGCTCACTGGGAAAGATTTAAAATTACCCAACAAGCTGAAAGCAGAAATCAGATAAACCAGAACCACTTTAGCAGTGAGAGTAAACTCTGGAGCACCTTACAAGTTCTTAAAATGAGATTAGATAACCTTCTTTAAAGATCTGCCTTAAATCTGGCTTCTGGAAGACATCCTGTGCCCTGCACTTGAAGGGCTCTGTTTGCTTCGTTCCCTCTGACCTTGCTGTCAATAAAAATACATGTCCCATTTAGGCATTTTATGGACTGTAGCCAGAATACGACAAGATCAGCATTGCTTTCAACACGCTCCTAATGCTTCGCAGTCAATATGAAGATAATGATTCTCATCATTGTCTTAATCACTTGTAGTCAATAGCTATAATTAAATCACATATATATGGATATTTATAGCATATATGTAATACTGAATGGTCTAGAAAATATGAAAACGAATCAAGTCTTTGGGCTTGTTCACATTACAAAATTTAATGTGCACCTTATGAAAACATTAAGTACCAGATTTAAAACTAAGAATCTGTGCTTACTGAAAGAGTGCATAATTATACTGCATAAATGTATAATCATAAATATTATGCATGTATGGAGGATAAATCTGTCAATGGATATTAAACACAATGACGTGAATTCTGTATCTAATTCAAGAAAATATTAATTGTCAACAACTAGGACAGTTTATCAAAAAGAAAGATTGTATATATAGTTTTCAAAACCATTGCCAAATATTCATTAATAGGTATTGTCAGAACCAGAAGGGTAGTTTAGGTGGTTCTTTGATCCAGGACAGCACCTGTTCTATTTTTAAACCCCATATTTTAAGAATATCCAGCTGATCACAAAGTTTAGGAAGGATTATTTTTCTCCATGATCGACGATGAATATTTATGCTCAGAAATGAACATGTTTTCACTTCCCTTAAAACATCAACATCGGATGCAACTGGAGAAGACATGCCAGACTGAGTAGGCCAGTGCTTTGAGGGGGAATTGAGAATCCTCTGCTTTAAATGCTTGGCTGGTGCATTTTAGCCAGCTGGTGAGGATTAAATTTATTGTGAGAGTTGGGGACAGGGATGAATTTTCCATAGTCAGATTAGGAGAAACCTTGGGATTTTTTTTCATTTTTTCTTATAGCTTGGGGCATGGATCATTTCTCGCCTAATCAATTCCCTGTTATTGTTGAAGCCCAAGGTAACACCTTGTTCTTTCCTATTCCCTGCCTATGGCACTTAATAATTTAGATTTTCATGGGCTGAAATGATGTAGTTTAGCTCAAATTACTGGGCTCAGTACAAGGTAAATGGAGGAAAATTAATGTCTTGTGTTACAGAGCTCAGTCTGAGTCGTCTAATCACTCCTTCTGGTATTAAACATAAAACTTTTCCTTGGCAATTTAATTTGGCCTGAAAAGTCAAAAGGGGAAAGAATTGCAGAAAGGCTGTTAAGAGTTTTCCTGCAAACTCTGAAAACAGTGCCAATCTTTTTTTTTCTATTGTGTGACTAACTCAGTTTGAAATCAAAACTTCTGTCTGTTTCATGTATATCTTTCTTTCAAATTTTCCAGGTAGTTAAATGTACTTGAGGCTTTAGGTTCAGAATACATAACACAATACTAACAACAATGCAGTTAGCATTTGGAGTTCATTTTAGAGATTTGTTGACCCCATCCCTGCTAACAATAATTGAAGAACTACCTATCTACTCCTGGGAGAGTTAGTGCCAATTAATCACTGCATATAGTGAAACCAGGATAAGTTTTTTTTCTCATTGCTATCTCTCTCTGCCATGACAGCATATAGATGTCATTATTTCGGTGGAAGTCCTTGGATATAGCATGATATTAACCATGCTGACTATGCCTATCTTATAAAGAAAACTTTTCCAGAGGGGATCCTTAGTTCCCAGTCTTGGTGTTACATAGTTCTTGGCTCTTTGAGAGCAGGTATGTTATACCCACGTATATCTGCACACTCAGGTATCTTCGGCACCTGATATATCTTCCCTATGGACCTAGAACAAGTTCACCTTTTTTAGTAAGTTTTTCTATACAAAATATCGTAGCACACAGTGTTGCAGTCCAGCAGTTTGACAGAAAGGTGAGTCCGTGTAGTGTGCTCTGCCTGGTAAGTGGGATGACCTTGAGGACACATCCAGCAGATGTAATACTGGGGGCCTGATCTGAGCTGTCCCCAGCTAAAACTTGAATTTTAACTCAAAAAAACCCAAACAGTTGTTTGGTTTAAAAAAAAAAAAAAAAAATGTGCTTCAGAATCATAGAATCATTTAGCTTGGAAAACAACTTTAAGATCATTGAGTCCACCTAGCACAGCCAAGTCCACCACTAAAACATTACTAAGCACTAGATCTACATGTCTTTTAAATACAGCCAGAGATGCTGATTCAACTACTTCTGTGAAAAGCCTGTTCCATGTGAGAACATACTTAGAATCTTATAAAATCATAGCCTGGGACCAGCAACTGAGCAAAGGAATTAAGTTATTTGATAGTGGAGAAGCTGCCAGTGTTGATTGTTTTCCCACTCAGATGCAGGAGACCTCAGCATTCAGAGGTTGCTCAGGTCATGTTCATAAAGTCATAAAATAACTTGAGTTGGAAGGAACCTTAAAGATCATCTAGTTCCACACCCCCTGCCATGGAAAGGGACACCTCCCACTAGAGCAGGTTGCTCAAAGCCTCATCCAGTCTGGTCTTAAATACTTCAGGGATGAGGTGTCCAGAATTTCTCTGGGCAACCCATTTCAGTGTCTCACTGCCCTCACAGTAAAGAACTTCCTAATATCCAATCTAAATCTACGCTGCTCTAGTTTAAAACCATTGCCCCTTGTCCTATCACTATATGCCCTTTTAAACAAATCCCTCTCCAGCTTTCTTATAGGCTCCCTTCTTGGTACTGGAAGGCTGCTGTAAGGTCTCTTTGAAGCCTTCGCTTCTCTAGGCTCAACAGATCCAACTCCTTCAGCCATGTTCTAGCTTTTTTTTTCTTTCACAGATGAGAAGCTAAATGTCACATGAGAAACTCAGTGGTGGGTAGGAGATCTTGCCCCTCACAAGAGCAGTGGTCATCTTTCAGTTTGTGAATATTATCTTGATCGTGCGTCAAGGTGGCCTACAGTCAAATGCCTTCACTAACCTTTGCTCCCATTCTCCAACACGAAGGCCAGCACAGTTTAGGATGTCAGCCCATTCTCTGTCCATTGCTTAGTTTTGAATGTGAATGAAATAATTGGCTCCAAAATAAAGGATGATGTGTTTTGGAAAGGGAAGGCTGAAATTCAAGCACTGGTGTATTGTTTTATTAGAAAATAACAATGTTTTTGCAAAACTGTTGCATTTTAGTATTGACTGAAGCAAGTTGTACAACAGAGTTGTAGTGTGATACATAGAAATCACAGAATTTGTTCTTTACAGACATCTTTTAAATTAAGTGAGAATAAAATTTATACTATTAGCTTTACCAAGATTTTAAGTTCCATCACCAGAGCACATACGTAAGAGATATTAAAAGAAGTATAGTGAAAGTTAATGAAATTTAAGCTTCTTATGATATCTTGATCTGTCTCAATAAGAACAGATGGACTTAAATGTAGCTGAAGAGGAAACTTTTATGCTCTTCAAGCAATATAGGAGGTACGGGAGTTCATGGATTCCTATGTCAATTGCATAAAGAAAGAAGTTATACACAGTAAAAGTTTTGGAAAAGAACTTTTTGTTCTCTATCACTTTGGAAATATTTATTTGACTTAATAAATCACATCCTGAGGAAATGGCTCAGGGGACATCTGCAGTAGATTTTAAGCAAGTGAGTGTAAAACTGAATAGTCAAAATCACCTCTGTGGCTCCCTGACCCTCGACACGCTAAAGAGCTGCAGAGACCTGTGGTTTTTCCCATAACATGGGTGGTTTAGTGATAGGACCTTGGTGTGTGACTTTGCCACCTCTTCCACCCCAGTGTCATCCTTCTTCCTGGAACAGCAGTTTGGGCTGGCTGGGGTTTTGAATGGGAAGAATTAGATGTTAGAAAGTCACTGTTAGATGGTAGAATGGCACAGCAGTCTGTCTTTTGCTGTTTGAGCTAGGCAATGGAAAATTCTGAGAGAAGCATATCTCAAGTTTACCATTCCTGAAAGAGCATAGATGGTCCGCTTTGCTATTGAGACATAGACTTGGCTGCTCTGTTGGAGCTTAGCTTCACCCTAGCAGTCCTGGACCCCAGGAGCAGACAACAAAGTCTGCAATTCCTCTTTATTTTACATCCCTGTTACTAGAACATACTCCAGAATTCAGAAGATGTGCATTCCCTCTGTCAAGAAGGAAAAAATCTGGAGAAAGAGACATTAAGTCATATTCAGTATGACCAAGTGAACGTTTCTGAGTACATAGGTGTGTACGGGAGTTTAACTCGTAACCACTAACCTATGTATGACTTTGACAAGTCACAGCAAAAGTTTTTCACCAGCACCCAGTCCAAGGCCAGAAATGAAATAAAGCTGGGAGATTGAAGGGAAGCATCTTTTCTCCGTAGGCTCATGCACCCCACGGCCTTCCAAGATAGCTTGAATACCTGAAGGAATGACTCAGAGAAGTATAGATCTCTGTCTAAGGCCGTATGAATTAAGTAGGTGGGTTTAGTGCAGCATCTAGTGGACAAAGGTCCACATCACAAAAAAACCCTTGTGTTTCTGGCTTACTATTGTGAGAAGAAACAGCAAAGGACCAAGGGACCGTGGAGAAGAGCAAAATCCACTCTAGTTGTAATAGACATCACTCTTCCTAATGAGGCACGCTGGTTAATGGAAGAAAATGATCCAAATATTACCCCTTTTATGAATATGAAACAGGTAAATAGGGAACCCGAGGCAACACTGATTTAAATCAAAGTGGATTAAGTCACTGGTTATAATAATAAATTAAATCAGAAGCAGGAAATCTTCAGTTAAACTGTGATTTTTTTTATTTTGCTTGCATTTTATTTCCTAAGGAATCTTTCTCAATGACTGGTCCAATGACTTAAATGTAGTGATATGCGGACAGATATCTTTTTTACACAAAACTTGATTCTTCTTATTTCCTAGTGAGAAGGATGCATTGAGAAGGGTGTGTGATACCTATACATTCATTGAATACATTATAGAATGTGTAAGATATTTTCTTTGCCTTAATTTTTGGATTTTTATATTGCATTTGAATTTAGCTGGTTGCTAAGTTAGTTAAAGAGATGGTGTACTGAAAATCTGATGAGGTGATGTCTAGCAGAGCAAACGGGTAATCAGTGGGATTTTCAGAATCAATACACACAGCCGTGTATTTCATTCTCAATAGCATAAATGTATCTAAACTAAATCAGAATTAGGAGCTTAGTCTTGGTTAATACTTTTCAAAGTCTCAAATTTTTAGGTGCTTTAAAAACTTGGCTTTGTGTTCTTTAAATTTTATTTATTTTAGATTTCATATTCTCCTATCTGGCTTTTATTTATAAATGGAAGAGGAGAAGAGCATGTCTGCTAATTCATTTCTGAATCATTTTCTCTGAATTAAATGGATTAATTCACAGGAGGAAAATATTCCCTCTGCATCTGATAATAAATAGAAACTAAAAGAAATGAAGGCAAATGCTTATTTACACAACAAAAGCAGAAAGAACTGGTCTTTGAAAAACATGTAAATGTTTGCATTCTGTCTTTTGTAAAATCTACAATACAGAGTAACGTGATATATTTATGAAATTTGAGCTGTCATAAAAAGCAGCAGTTTTTCAGCTCCAGCTATGTCTTTATGGAAAAAGATAGAACACCTTAACTCCTTAAAATCTGGAAATGAATCAATGGTGCAATACACTTAGTTATTTCTTTGTTTGTAGCAATTTTAGTAAGTCTAGGCTTAGTGTAAATTGTCATGAGTCTGAATTTTAATGTTTTTATTTTTAAAAAGAAAAAAATGTTCTATTTAAAATAACACATCTGACTTCTCTAAGTTACAGGTTTTAGTTTTTTGCTTTTAAAAAGCTTAACGACAATACTGAGCATTGGATCATTATGGACCAATGCCTCCTATGCTCCATATCTTGTCTCTGGATGGGAAGTCTCTCCTCATCAGGGTCCCAAGCACATATTGGACATGTTCACCAACTTCCCCCCAGCCTTGGGCATGCACATTGGCTGAAAGAGGGAACTTGACAGTGGAGACTCTATGGATGGTGAGCTCTTCTTTCTTTCCCTCATCCTCTCATCTGTGGTCAGAGCACCAGAGAGTGATGTCCGCTGGCTCACTGGGTACCTTCAGGGTAGAGAGTGCTGTTGCAGGTGCTCTGCTCAAGTTGCCCCTCTGGTTCCCTGCCAACATATTTTTGATTCTGTGGAACTTGTACCATTTTTCTTTTCTCACTTGTGCCTTCACCATGCCCCAGTCAGTTGTTTTTCTCATGTTTCTCTTCTCCTTTCATCCTTTCTCTCCTTGGGAGGGCTTTACGGTGCAATAACAGCAAGAGTGGCAATAACAGGGTTTTTTTTAAGGAAAGCTTGTGAGCATGGCCACTTTCTATGATCTTTCTGAGCTCTACAAATTCATCCTGGATTCCATTCTTTTAATCCATGAGAATGGATTAAAAAAAACATTGACAAAATGCAGTGGTATCCATAGGATTGGTTTTATTACATAAAGCATGGCCATAATTGTCATAAATATATAATAAATATATATAAAATAAAATGAATAAACGTGTAAGCAAGGGGTAACTTTATATTTATATTGACTCTAGCAAGACTTTTGAAATGCCTCCTCTTGTAACCAGATTTGGGATGTTATTGTTTGAATGACTGGACAACTAGATGAGTAGCAAATTGTTTGAATGATCAGACTTAGAGGGTAGAGGTTAGTGGGTCCCTCTCTGCCTCGAAGCTGGTCACAAGTGCAGTAATCACAGCAGTTTATTCTAGGAACTGTCCTCTTTATTAATTGATCTTTATCAATGACTTGAAGATGAGGAACACATGCTTATCAAGTCAGCAGACACCACATGCTCAAAGGCAGGGCTGCTATCCACAGGGACCTGGACAGTGTAGAGGATGAGGCCAACAGAAATCTTATGAAACTCAACATATATAAACAGGAGTAGAGCCAGGCTATCCAGGCAAGTGATCCTCTACCTCTTCTCAAAGCTCGTTAGACACCATGCACCTTCTAGTATAAGAAAGATGTTGATAAATTCAAGCAAGTTTAACAAATGTCCAGCAAGATGATTAGAGCACTTACTTACCTTTTGAGGAAAGACTGAAAGACCCTGTCTTGTTCAGTCTTTGAAGGAATGGCTTCAAGGAGGACCTAACCACAGACCCAAGTGGTTACAAGTTGGTCCTCAGGGAGGTGGACCCAGGCTTTTCATAGTGGCACATCGTGAAAGGATGACAGGTAATTGGCATACATTGAAATGAGAGAGGTTCAGAATGGATGTAACGAGAAACTGTCACCACTGGAACAAACAGTGGGCCAGGTTTTTCAGAGGGGCTGTGCAGGCTCTATCCATGGGATTTTTCAAGACTTAGTTGAGCAAACCCCTGAGTAACGTCCTCTGACTTGAGTGGGAGTTTGGATCAGATACTGCCTGAGGTCCCTTCCAACATGAATTATCCTGTGATCTAAATTTCTTCACATTAAATAATGCATGGCATAGAACATTCCTTGCTTCTACTGAAAACACCCTAGTCTTCTGTCTTCCTTCCTGTAAAAAAAAGAAACATTTTTAGAACTGTCAGATTTTCTCATCTTACAAGAAATGTGCACTGAAAAACAGCAATATATTTCATTGTGCAAGATATCAATAAGAAACATCTAATATCAGAAATGGTCAGTTCATAAGAACTATATTTTTCTTGATATGTTTTTCAATATATCTTCCTTTACAACAGAGTAGTGGAAGTTAAATTTAACACACCTTTGGTTGTAAGATCTTTATAGCCCACGTAATTGCAGAGAAATGCTTTAAAATATGACCCATGTGTACTCTGCTGTCTCAAATAAAATAAACAGATTATGGGTAGAGTTTCCACTTCTGCTTAAACTCCTTCTCTAGGGTCAGCTTTCAGCTAGTTGATATCACTGCATGAAAGTCTGCCTAAGAGCAGTTGGTAGGAAACTCCAGATGGGTGTTTCTGGCTGTGATATTCATCATGGATCTGCAACCACAGTAGTAGATATAATTCTCCCACAGCTACCGAATCCTGTTTAGCTTCTCCTCTTTATGTTCTGCTGCCAAGATGTGACACAAGCTTCATGATATTCTGGCAGAGACGGGCTGTGCCAGCAGGGAGGGAAGAGTAAACTGCCTGGGACATGGAGGGAAGGGTACAGGTGGCAGGAGAGAACAGTTGACAGAGTCTCAAGATGTCAACCTACATTCACATGGCTGCAACTTCACCTGCAGTTAGAGAAGCTCTGCAAATAGTTCTCTTAATTTAAAGGCAGATCAGGTTTACAGGCATAAAGACCTCCAAGATTGTTACCCAAATATGGGGCGTGAAGTGGTAGGCAAGGGATAATCAGTTCATCTGAGGAAAATTGTTTTTACCAGTAGCCAGAAATCCTATGTGGATGATAGAAGGAGACTTAGCTGTGGCTTTACGATTCCGCCTTTAGTTGTAATGCATTTTCTCACCTTCTGACTCTTGTCTGCTTTCCAGTACGTGCCCGGCTCAGCCTGACTACTCCAATTTAGAGAACAGCACCCTTTAAAGCTAGACAGCTAGACATAATTTCAATCTGGCATTGATATATTAACACAGATAATTTCCCTTAAGTTACCGAGAGTAGCTATGTTTATCTCTGGTACATTGACCGCATGAGCATCCTTAAACTCTGAAAAGCTGCATATATGCTTTTTGTTGACATTTATTCTTATGTGCTAAGTTCCTTAAATCTGTTGTTGAACATAAAGATGCAGTGAGGAGAGTAAAATTGAAGCCAAGTATTGGTTTTATCATTCTCCCAAAAACATAAAAGCACCTTCTTGTGCAGTACATATGCAAGCTTATGAATTGTGTACTAACAGTTCAACAATTTCCTTATTAATTGTCTGCCACAACTACAGAATAACTTGTATGTGACATTGACACCAGAAACAAGCATAATTTCCAGGTGAACAGCTGTCTAAGTGCTCCTCCGGGAAATTTATGTAACTTTAGCTCCTTCCTATGGTTTAAAATGCAATAGTCTAAAGCAGACAACACTGTTACATATCCTTAGTAATAAAGGTATAATTATTGGTTGGGGCTGGCAGTTTATCTTATTCAGAAAACTGGTTTCATATTAAAAGAACAGAATTCCAGAATTTCTGGTAAGCATCCAGAGTAAAACAAGCTGGTATATGTATTCACAGCTGAGTGAATCTGTTTCTTTAAACACTGTAATTTTCAATAATACCTGAAGATGAGTTATTTAATTTTTAAGGTAGATGTAGATTTTTTTTTTTTCACCTCTCTAGAACAATTTTCATAACTGTTTTCATGGGTTTAACTTTATTAGGCTTTTGGGGAGATCTTGTTATCTCTTATACTGCATAGTACATAACAGACAGAAAGAATGTGATTGAGGTTATAAACATAGGCTGAACTGACATTTGCCTTTCTGAAATGTAGGAAAATTCGTATGTTAAACAGTGGCAGAAATAACCTAAAAGAGGTACTTATCAGAGGACAAAAATCTCTAAAATAATAAGGTTGAAACAGAAATAGAGATAATAATAAGAAAAGCTAAAGACCACAGCCCTGCATGTTCATCTACATATATGTAAGGATTTGAACTCATGGTGAAGTTAGCGCAGATTAACATGATGTCGTATGTCTGCTTAACTGTACCTGTGCTCTTTTCCTGTGATAAATATGAGGTAATGTAATTTAACTTCATTTCCAGTAAAAGAGGAGTATGTCATAGATTAAAAGTAAACATTTGGACTCTTACCACAATTCGTTTGAGGCAAAATTGTTAAATTAAGGTCATTTGGCAATCAAATCAACACTGAGTGCTTGCAGACTTATTAAAGCACTCACAACAGAATACTCTTCAGTAAACTACAGGTGAGTGGTCAGCAATGGTACTTTAGATGGTGTTTGAAGCACAGCAAGGCTATAGCCATATCCTTTTCAGCAAAGGATTAGTGAGAAGCACCATTCTCAAAATCTGGATATCCTGAGTACTACCTCTCAGTTGGCTCTCTAAGACCTGGATACAATTCCTACCTATTGCGAGGACCCATTTTGATAAAAATCCACTAATAGTCTCACCGTATATGTCTTTAGCTTCCCAGTTTATTTTAGGGTCCCAGTGCTCTAGCTGTACATATTGCATAAATGTCAATTCATTCTTCAATGGCTTTCTGAAGCCAAGCAGCAAGCATGCTGGGGTGAGTCCCTGATGGGACACCACTCTAGAATTGCTAGGCAAGAAAGTGCACAGTCTGGAAACTGCATAGTCCTCCAGCACAATCCCAGAACATTTTGTATCCTCAGACATGATCAAGTGTTGTGTGATGTGGATGTGACCTGTCTGAGTCGTAGGGGAAGAGCCCTGAACAGTTTCACTGTGATGTATAATACATTTCTTAGTGTGAGGTGCATGAAGATGGACGTGTATGTTTTTGAAAGGATCTAGAGTATGTCTGGGAATCGTAAACTTAACCACAGTCTTTTTCCATTATCCAGACAGCAAGATTCACCTTGGTGTTAATTATTGAAAATTTAATCTGGATTTTTTAATTTCTCCCCAGAAGCAGTACCTAGGTCAATACCTGGTAGCATCAATGTGGTGACCATCACGCCTACAATTCACAACAAAATATCTCAAGAACCTTCTGGACCACAAGTCCATCAGTTCTTTTGGTGAATCCTTTCTGAATTGTAGAATGTTTCATTTATAACCATTCATTAAATGACTTTCATAGTCACTTATTCCATAGCAATACATTACAAAGAACAAAACAGGACATGAAATTCTCTCAATATTCCCATAAAGGAATAATTTAATTAACTGAAAAAAAATGTAGCCGAGACTTTATGTAATGCTGTTCTTTAGAATCGACCCTAATCTCCACCATGAAGTCATAAATGGGTGCTAAAGGCTGAGCAGATTATCCTAGGAAAGTCTCCTTGAAAGTCATTTAACAGCTAATTGTATGGTAAGGTCAAATATTACTAGTTTCTCATTGGAGAGTAGACATCCTGTCTGATTTTCCTATTGCAAAACAATTTTAGAAATAGGTCCAGATGCAAGGATTCTGAAAATGTCCCGTGAGAAACACCCCTTCTCTGACACTTTTCCTGATTTTGAATTTATGTCAATTCAGTTTGGCTGATATCTCTCCCAAGGGTAACAAAAACCTCACGTATGTGGGAGAAATAGGGTACGTAGTTTTCTTTTTGTTTCACTCAGAGCAAAGCCTGGCTATGTCACCTCTACTGCCTCAAAACAATTTTGCAATATGGTTAAGAGGGAAAGGGTATGGAGCTCTGGGACACCAGGACACACAAGTGTACTCTGTTCAGTCTCTAGTTCAGTCCATTTTCTTTTCTTCAGTCTCCTTAAGCTCTAGACTAAAGATCATCTGACGATACTTATCTATTGCACTCAAGCGTGAAGACAATCTAGGATAACTGCCCTGAAAATTTTAAGCAGCTCTGTGAGTAAAGTCTACAGTTAAGCAAAGCTATTTGGACATTCATGGAGGCATAGCTGGCACAACCTGTTTTTCATGTTAAATTTTCCACACTCTAAACTAGTCATGCCTCAGAGGAATCAAATTTCGTAACAAGGAGCTGAACACTATAAAAGGATGTGATTGTATCATGATACTGCTTGAAACCTTTTTTTTTCTTCTCGTGAATGAAAGCACTTTACTTCCAGAGTGGAAAGGACCATATGAATGTAGGCAAGATGATGACTCACAGTTGTAAAATTGCTCACATGCATAACACTCATGAGCATGAAGGTCTGACTGCAGTCAGTAAGTGCCTGCAGTTCTTGCAGACGTGTACAAGCTAGCCAGCCAGGGCACAGGTAGCACGTTTGCTGAGGCAGCCTAGAGGTGAGCATGGGCTGCAAAACCCACTCAGGCAACAGTGCAAAGATTTGGAAGGCCATCTTTCACTGAGTGATGGTTCCCATGTCTATGCTGCTTTCTGTGCTTGGGCTTAGCTAGATTATCTCCCCAGTTGGCAGAGTTTTGTTTGCACTGTTTGCACAGACTCTGACTGGTACAGATATGTTTTTTAAGGTTTTGTTAAGAGAGACATTTGAGAAGTATTTTGGTCCAGACAATATGCAAGTAAGAAGCAAGGGAGAGAGCGTGGTTTTGTAGAGCTGTGAAGTGGGGTAGGCGGACAAAGAAGGGAAGGGAAGAAATGGGAGAAGAAGAAGGATACGAATTCTTCCCCTTTAACAGAAAACGACAGAATTCTTCACCCTTTTTCCAGATGAAGGAAGGAAATAGGCGTTTTTCACTTCATAGGAAGCTTTTAAAATGACATATTTAATAAACAAACTGACGTTAGAAATCCGGAAAGGAAGAGTGGCATTCTCTGTCTTTGCTGAGGTGGAGGAAGGAACTGGAAGAGCCTGCCAGGGTTAATGAAGATCAAACAGGCCACTCTAGCCAGCAAGATTGTTGTGTAGAAACCACATTAAACCACACAGGCTCTTCTGTCACATAGTGAGCTGGTCGAGGCGAGGATGCTTGCTTATGTATTTGTTTATATATTCAATTTACAAGAGGCTCTGGTCAGCACACTCCCTTAGGGTACGTATAATAAAAACAGTACATCAATTAAATAGCGATGTTTACAGCATTGACAGAGTGCCTAACGAAGGACTTTGAATTACTTCAGGCCTGTCCCTTTGGAGAATACTCAGCTTGTAGCACACATATTTGGAAGATGTAGAGGAGAAAAAGACTGGAAGAATACGTGGATGTACCTTGAAGTACAGTTTGAAGGACAACAGGAGCTTCAGCTGTTGTCTTATAGCTGTAAGAGAAGTGAATTCTCCAGTTTGAAGCCCTACATGAAATAAACCTGAGATTTTTAAAGCTATTTACGTACCTACAATCGCAAGTAGGCACTAGTGGGTGTTCTTACTTGCCCTGTTTTTTAATTTTAATTCCAAACTTGTTCAGCCTGCAAGTGAAAATCCCACAAGGTACCAGACTGCATCTATCTAACTTTAAAAATCTGGGCCTTGGTAGGCTATAGCTATAGCATTAGCAAGTCAGGAGAGAGGCTGCCTCTAATTTCTCTGTTACAGCTATTTGGTCAAGCATACTTGGAGGTAAAAGTATTACGTTTATTAAGAGCCTGTCATATAACAAAAATATGTCCTGAGGATAATAAAGAATAAACCAAACAAGCCTCACACACCGCTCTGTTAACATCAGCTCCAGGCCATGCAGTGTGTCCCATATGTGTCCTGTGTCCTTATTTCCTACCTGTGTTGCCTATTTTCTCCACTTGGTAAGGCCAATGCAGAGTTAGAGTGTCCAGTGGCCATGAAAGGATAAACAGGACAACTGTCTTGTTTCCCCAGTGTCAGGATTAAGAGTGTGGTGGTGGAGTCAACCAGGGTGTCCCATCTTGTAGTCCTTCAGTTCATGCAGACTCAGTTGTCCTTGCACAAGAAAAGTTTTATTTTCCTTCTCAAATCCCAGTTCTCTGCCAACATGTCCATAGGAATCCATGGGGAGGCCACAGGGAAAGAACCTGTCTAAATGCATACAAAGGAAGCAGAGACAAAATCTAATTAAACCTGACTGTAGAATTTTCTCCTTAGATATCTTTAAACACAAAGCCCAGCATTATCCTAAAGAATAAGTGATTTGAGGTGACTCCTTTTTGGGATTTCCAACTTGAAATACCCCTAGTGTTGTTTTTAAACACAGCCGTACACTGTTAATTACAAGCAGAGTTACAGATGCTCCATGCTGTCAATTGGACCTACAGATGTTCTGCACCTACAAAATCAAACCACAAGACATTTGGCTTAGGCACCCTAAAATCATGGGCTACTTCTGTGCAAGGTTACATTAGCCCAGCTCAGTTTCTGCACCTATAAAACTGGACAGATGATGTTTAATTGCCTAAATCAAAGGGGTTTTGCAAAGATCAATTAGCTAATGCATATAAAGTGCTCTAGACGTATCCGGCGCAACCACTGTTGTGGCATAGCACTACCCTTCCTCGCCATGCTCAGTAGGAGCACTGTTGCTTTAAAAAGGGAGCTTGTCCAAGCTCTCCTCCTCCACTGGATCTAAGATGGATGCTCCTGCTGCAGCACAGCCTGTAAGCAGACTTTGCCCAGCCTGCTTTTTTTGTTTTTCCTGGAAGCCTTCTCCAGACAAGTCAGCTGCACTGCAGACTGAGCAGAAGCAGGAGGGCAGTTCTCCTCAGGTAAGCTACCACGGCCACAGAGCTGCTCATTCCCATACCTGGACGGGGCAGCACCAAGGATGCTGCCATCATGAGAATTATGGTCCTCTCCGTCTGTGTCTCTAGCAGACTCACAACAGCTCTCAGCCAGGCAAGAGTCAAACAGCCCTGGGCCTCTGCTCTCTTACAGTTCTTTCCTGGCTGACTGGTGTTCATTTAGTTACCAGGAGGACAGGGAGACCCCTGTTCCCACACTCAAAGCTGATCTCATGCACGTTCCTTTGCATTAACATCACCTTCATGGAGGCTCTCCTGCATGTTGTGGGAGTTGTCTGCGGCACGATGGTCCTGAGGCCATGATGGGGCTTGGCAGCAAACTTTTCAGTCTGTGATGACGAGGTGGTCTTTGGTCACTAGAGAGAGCTGAGGGATTAGCTCAGACGGGTTCTGCAGGCTCTCGTAGGCCTGCAGCCACTGGAAGTAGTTTAAGGTGTGTTGGCTCCTTTCCCTCAGAAACGCATTGATTTTCTACTAAGCTCCTCTTCTTTGAGGCATTAAAAATGTCATCTTAGAGGACTGCAAACTAGGCATTCAATAACTCTCCAAAGTTTAGTTTTATTTCATCGTATTATTCCCATGGACGCTTTGCAGGAGACATTCCCTCTGCATAATGTTCATTTTACGAAGGCTTTTACTTCCCCTCATGTTGGTAGACTGTTGGAGGTAGGAGATGTTCCTGACTAATGCAGAGCTGGAGGCAATGTGCTTTTCATTAATGACTTCAATTTACAGGACTGTTTCACCTCGGCCAACAGCAACAGACCCTGCTAGTACTCCCACAGCCTCAGGGACAGAGAGCACTTGTGCAGTGCCAGGAGGATGGAAAATCCCTGCCCCAAATTTTAAAGGCGTTTTAGAAAAGAAAGGTACTGTAAAGGGCCAGTGGTCAATGCTCACTAGGAAGAAGCAGAATAGGACCACTGCCATCAGACCCATGCTTCTCCCTGAACGTGCTGCAGTGGAGGGTTGTGTGAGGACTGCAGGCATCAAGGGAGAGCCTGTGACATCAGACTGCCCAGTCCAGAAGCTGCCATGAATGACAGGATTGATAGGATTCCCAGGAAACTTACGACTAAACTCTCTTCTCCTACATTTGTTTTTTGTGACCTGCAAGGCTTTGTAGTCTCGCTTTTAAAGCCATGAAGATGGGCATCAGCCCATTGAGGCAGAGAGAAGCTGTTGTCTGTGCTGCAATATTAAAAACAGAAAAGCAACATCCTCCCAGCTCTTACTGGGTAACCTTTTCTTTTCCCACTGTGAAAAACTGCTGAGGCTACAGAGCAAGACACACACGAATGGGTGAGAGGAGAGTAGAAAAAAGTCTTTTGGAGGTGGTTTTTTTCAGTGGCCTCTTGCCGTTATTAGCGGCTCATTCAGGGGGTTGGCAACTCTCTGAGGTTTGGAGTCAGCCCCCTTCTCTAAGAAGAAAAAGGTGGGCATTTATAGTTTTCCTTTATTTACAATATTGTTTCCCAGATGTGGGATTGATGCTTTTAACACCGGGATCTGCAATCTCTATCCCCTGAATTACACTGTCAGGGTCACAGGGGTCCCGCATAACTATCGTGTCCAGGGCCAGTGTCCATGGCCCGTCCTGAGCACACAGGAGTTAGAAAAGCTAGCAAACAAGAGAGTCTAAGCAGATGTCATAAAGCTGTTGCTGCTATAGTTTTCTTGGAGTTTTGTTGGAAAACTCGCTGTAGAATTTAGCTGTGACCACAATCACATCTCTTATTTTCTTTCTGCTGACACTGGAATGAATAAAGTTTAGCATTTAGGATTTTTCTTGGTCTGTGGCTTTTTTTTTTTTTTTAATGGAATGAGAATTTCATAGCTGAAAAGACATTAAATGCTAAAAGCTGTAAGAACAGTGGCATTTGCCAGAAATAAACATAGAATTTCATGTTAAGAAAATCTGAGGAAAATCAGTGACAATCTTCCTGACTGCTGAGAACTGCTGCAAAACACTCACTTTTAATGGGAACTGGGAAAAAATTAATACATCTATATACATAAAAGGTGTGGGAAAAAAAATCAATTAAAAAAATCAAGCATATGGTTAATCAGGACTTCCTTTTCCACATACTAGGAGGAATTTATGAGCAAAAAATCCTCACAGAGGAAACCAAAGATGTTCTGCTTCTAGAACATGTGGGAACAGCCTGGGTTCATCTCTGACGTGAAATGTGTGTCTGATGAACCCAGCCAGGGTGCCTGCACCCTTACTTATAGTAAGTCTTAACCATAATAATATGGAGCAAGCCATGTAACACTTTACAAAATAGGATTTAGTTTTAGGCTCATTTTATCCATCTATCTATTTATTTATTTATCAGTGTCTGCCTGAAATGATAGCTTTGTTTTTGCAATCAAGACATCAGACTTTCTTGCAAAAAACTACCAATGTTGAGAAAAATTAATTTCTCCAAAGGGCTGAAAAGCCCGACCTTCTCGTGAATTATGATGCATCGTCGGTTTTATTTTTACTTCTGCTTTCATCAAGTACTTTTCCTTTAGGCTTATCATTCCTCTCTAAATAGTAGTACCATATGACACAAGAAATGAAGGCTGGTTTCCGGTGGTTCCTCTCTGGAGCTGTGAGCAGCAATATGAACTTCTCAGTACTAGAGATGGTAGTATAGGCACTGGCTTTTCAATAAAAGCAAATTATGGGAACCACATTTGAAATGTTTTTAGGAAATGGTCAAAGTAATCGTAATGATTTTTCACTTGCTTTTTTCATTAGTTTTTGATTTTGTGATTTCTTCTGTCTTCTTTTATTTAGATCATAACAGCATTTCACACATGGCTCTTAAAAGAGGTAGATTGCTTATTGGCTTTCAGCTAGGTATAGTCACTATTGACTCTCATCTACATGAGCCATAAATGATCACCAAAATTTGAATTCCATGTCATCCAAAGGCAATGAGGTCTAAGCAGTGTATGTATCTTCTCAGTAACCAGAGACATTAATTTAATTTCTTGGAAGTGTACTTCCTCTTTGAAACTCTTTCTGAGGTTGTAGCATTCTGTCCTCCAGCTAGTCTAAATTGCAGGAAGAATTGCTTCCAAGCACTTTTTATTGAAATCCATCTCCTGAGCACACTGGAATTTGTCAGAGGAATGTCACGTGTAAAGTTCAACATAAATAAATGGCCTGAAAGCAATAGCATGAAATACAAATGTGAAGTGTTGCATGTAGGAAGGGATATCCAATTGCATGAATACCAAATGTGTATTGATTAGACAGGCAACAGAGAAGGATGGGGTTGGGTAGAAATTAATCCCAGAGTGAGTCTCAGTGAAAAATGTGAGGCTATTGCAAAGCTAATGTAAAAAACTTGGGCTATATTTAGAGAATTACTCTAAGCAAGGGATGGAAGGAGTTATTCTGCTGAGCAATGTCACGGTTTCGATGCACACTTTGAGAGAGATGGAGAGATTTTAGAGGAAAAGACCAAGGACATTACGGACTTCATAGTGTATGAACTGTGGTGAAGTTTGAAAGAATTAAGTAGTACCAGTTGTAATAAACAATGACCATCTTCAAATATATAAAAGCTGTTGTAACAGTGACCGAGATCTATTAGGCTACAACTTTCCATTAAAGAAGAGAGATTAGTTAGAGAGGTTACAGCAGCAGTTTATAAAATTATGAGTAACGTGGAGAGGATGCATACAAGTTGACCATTCCTTGTTTTTCCCATTGCAACATTTTGAGACAGCTAATAAAGATACCAGTAGCAAGATTCAAAATACATGAAGGGAAAAAAAAAGAGACTGTCACAGGAGAAGTGCCAAAGGAGAAGTTTACATGGATTCAAGAGGAGGCTGGGAAATTACTACCAATTATTGTGCTTCCTACTGCGGGAGTCCCACTTGCACACAGCAGGAAGTATGTGCACGCAGAGCTGGTGACCATATGTGGAACTGTGGCCAGGCTTACGCCTCCAATGAAGGCATATAGTAAATATGTGTATGGTGCAATAACTTCAGTGCATATTGACATAACTGAGCTAGATAGTTTAGTGCTAACAATAGTGTAATATCAGAAAATTCAGTGAGACTGACCCGTCTTCTGACCTAGCAGTCTGGGCTAATACTGAAGCTCTTAGTCCTTGGTAAGCTCTAGTGTGTGGTGGCTCAAATGATCATTTCAAGCTCATTTAAGTGCACTACAATCATCTGAAGAAATCAGTAGGTCTACATAATGACATTAAAGTGGGGCATATATATTCTGAATGTCCTGTGTGCATGTTTTCACTGTGTTGGCAGGACCAGCCTTTGATTTCTGTTTAATTTGTCACAGAAAATATTAAAAAATCTAACACAAGATAGAAATCTTTAGAAAAGCAGAGCTGTTTTGTAGCTGTTGAGAACTGGCAGTAATATGCTTTGTTTTTTTCTTGAAGATGTTTAATTTGAGTAATTTTTCTCCTCTCTCATTTTTCTTTTAAATTTATACTTAGCTAGAGAAGTTACATAAAAAAAATTATATGTAGTTGTTGACTTTGTGAATGACTTAACAAATCTGTTATTTTCAGAAATAATTCAGACAGTTTTCCACTAGTTAAAAATATAAGATTATGCTGGTAATGTGACATGTATAATGTGTATACACGTATGAATATGAGTATTTTTTGTAAGAATATTCCCATTAACTTAAAAATCACTGTTTATATGACTGTGTACTTAGAGGTATGAGCACTTAATTGGAAAGCATTATCTCCAGCTTCAGGTGGAGAGATTGAGCAATATAATGCTTTCCAAGCTGCCTACTGCATCTGAATACTTGATGTATAGGTATTTTTCAGGACAGCCGAACTGTCCTCTGCCTACCTATCTGCTGTTATCTCAAGGTGCTCAAGGAGAACTTTCTATCTCCTTGAGCTGTCCATGCCCTCATCAGCTCTAGGTGAAGCAAAGCAGCTCTCCACCAGCAGGGTCTGCTGTTGGCAGAAGCCAACTGGCAACTCCTCCCTGTCTATACAGATATTTGAGAAAGCCAAGCCAGCTGCCACAAGCCACTGTGTGAGAGGCAGCAGCTGCTGCTCATGACAGCGAAAGAAGTGGGTTCCAGCAGTTGTAACAGCATCTTGCAGAAGTAGCAAACTACATGGGAGTCCCAGGGTCACCCTATACCACCTCCACCCTAGTGGCCTTATTCATGCCCTTTTTACAGGGTTGAGCTAGATGGCCTCTAAAGGTCCTTTCCAACCCAAACTGTTCTAGGATTCTAATATTCAATGATAATTGTTCCAAAGGCAGATGGATTTTCAGGCAAACTAAGCTCAGGATTCTGATAATGACCAACAGACAAATATCAGCAAAATTAAGTCTTGTCATCTCCTTTCTATTCCCCAAAATGACCAGCTCACATAAAGTGTAGACATAGCTGAGGTCCTTGAAATGTCCTGAGTTCCTCCAAATGACAGGACAGCTGTGAAAATTTTGGTGTAGACTAGAGGTTTGAGACTGTTTTGTTCTTAAGAACCATCCAGAAGCACTTTGACAGGCTTGAGAGATGAGACCATGTGAACTTCACAGAGTTCAACAAGGCCAAGTACAAGGGCCTACCCTTGGGGTGTTGATTGCCAAGAAGCTCAACATATCCTGGTAATATGCGCTTGCAGCCCAGAAAGCCAACTGTACTTTGGACTGCATCAAAAGATATGTGACCAGCAGGTCAAGGGATGTGGTTCTGACTCTACTCCACTCTCGTAAGATGCCACCTGGAGTACTGTGTTCATGTCTGGGGCATCCAACACAAGAATGACATGGATCTGTGGGAGCAAGTCCAGAGGAGGGCCACAAATGTGATCAGAGGAACACTTCTACCTCAACAACGGAGAGTTGAGGTAGGTCCTCCTGGAGAAGAGAAGGCTTCAGGGTGATCTTATTGTGGCCTTTCAGTTCTTAAAGAGGGCCTACAGGAAAGCTGGGGAAGGATGTTTTACAAGGGCATGTAGTGATAAGACAAGAAGTAATGTTTTTAAAATTAAAAGGGTAGATTTAGATTAGATGTAAGTAAGTTCTTCATTGTGAGGGTATTGAGACACTGGAACAGGTTGCCCAGAAAAGTTGTGAATGCCCCCTTCCCTGGAAGTGTTCAAGGCCAGATTGGATGGGCCTTTCAGCAACCTGATCTAGTGGAAGTTGTCTCTGCCCATGGCAGGGGGGTTGGAGCTAAATGGTCTTTAAAGTCCCTTCCAAGCCAACCCACTCTATGATTCTATGAATATGTGACACAGTTGTGTGCAGTGACTTCTGGTTTGATGGGGGATCTTTTAAGTTTTATATTTATATTCTCTGGTTCTTTTTGTACTTGCTGTCTGTAGCATAACAAGCCTTTTGCCTGTTTCTTCCATCTAATATGATTCTGTGAGAAGACAACTTCTCTTTAATCAATTTCAGAGATAAGTTTAGATTTTTGTAAGCCTGATTAGAGTACAGAGAATTCAGAGAAGAGCAACAGAGAAGGTGATTTTTGAATTTGAACAAAAGATTAGAAGAAAGTTAACAATGCATATAGCTTGGACAAGAGTCTTCAGATCATCTTAATCTTCTGGTGTCTAATGAATATGGTAAGAGGCTAGAGGAATTCTTAATGTTATAGCAAGGGAACAAAAAGTTGAGCAGTGAAAAGAAGGAAGGGGAAATACACATATCTATACTATAGTACCAAAACGTAAGTGATTTCCTCATCAGAAGCAGCAGAGAATTAACTATCTTAATATTATCAAGGGTGAATGTCTAAAAATTCTTTATGACTCTCCATGTCTTTTATTTTTATCTATATTGGTCTTCTTGATTCTTACATGCTACATCAAGTGCAGGGCTAAATATTGTTATTTGAACTAGCTCCAATGCAGGAGGTATATAGACATGATGTGAGGAAGTATCATGCAAATATGATCATAGCAGTTAAAGAAATGCAACTTAGTTGTTCCAGGTTAATCCATCTCTTTCTACATAACATGCACTGTGAAAGGCAGACATCGTCAAAGAACCTGAAAAGGTTGGGTGAAGGCAACTGCCAGAGAGACTGGTAGAGAAGAGATTTTACCAGCTGAATGGACTAAATGGAGATGATAAGTGGAGCAACAGTTGCTCACAAATGAAATTGTTCTTGTTCCTCCCAAATCAAGTAGGTGAGAGAGAAACTTTTGCAAAGACTAAACTCAGACAGTAGCAGCTGCCTTTTATTCACTGGTGGGATCATTTTACTCAAAGTTTCTGACAATAACTACACTGCAATTTGCCGGACTGCCCTTTTTGCTAAAGGTAAAAGAGGTGCACTTCACTGTGGCAGCACAGTGGTTGTGAGCAAGTAGGCTGGGTCAGTGCACTCAAGTCCAAAGAAAGGTGAAGGGCTCATAAAACTCAGCAGACCTATGGACACCCTTTTTCATACAGTAGTACCCAAAATGTATGTTCTTCTGTGTATCCCATCAGACAGAGCAAAAATATAGACATAGATTTTCCAAGAACCCTTGCTCCTGCAATACGACTATGATTTAAATGTCTTTCTTGGCAATTAGCAATTTACTTCTGTGTCTGTGATGAGTGCTATTGGAGTTCATTGGGATGAATCTTCCTTTTCTGATATTTTCCCAAACGACTCTGTGTCAGGTAACTGTTTTTCACTTGAAAGCAACAATTAGTTAAAGTGTGAAGGGCTGTATTTTGTATTTTGCACAATACTCAGGTGATTGGTGTTTGACGCATCTTGACACTGAAATGAAAATACAGCTGAAAGCTGGTCTGGTTGAAAATCTGCTATAGTGTCAGGGGCTGGGGGAGAAATGGGAATTTTAATGAACAGATATGTCCTCCCTTTTGAGAGCGCAAGCCAGCTGTATGCAGTCAGTTCTAAAAGATCCAAGAGGCTAAGTGATTTTCCTTCCGTTCTTTGAAATCTGAATTTGGAATTAAATGCAGGTGATTTCATTAAGGCCCTGAGAATATTAATTTGAAATCACATTTCTGTGATTATGAGTTCAGTTTTAAATCAGGACATGGTGTTTAAAACATTGAAAAGTGCAGATGCGATGTGTTCTTATAGTATAAATGCTAATGACTAGGACAGACTGAGAGTGTTACTGATCCCTTAAATGTCTAAAATGGGTGGATATTAGAACTACTAAAACAGTTAAATAGCACAGTTTTCTGGCATTTTGTAGTAGTGTCTCCTAAAAATATTGTCATGCCACCCCCATCCCAAATTAACGCTTCTAAGGCCAGTGATGTAGTGTGCTCACACCTTAAGGTAGCACTGTGATTCATGTTTTAATGATAGTGGCTGCTGGCTGTAACTATGGAATGTATTGTCATGGAAACTACACTTTTCTATATTTACACCAGTGCTAGTTATGCGAGAGACAGTACTTGAAAGAAAATCTGTATAATATATAGCTTAATAACGAGACAGGCAAGCTAGGAATAAACAGATCAAAGATTCAGCAATGTTACAGCTGCTGTTTGTCACCACACTACGTTTCCAAATAGTCTCAGTGACTGTTTCAGATGATAACTAGCACAGCAAGTCAGTAAAAAGTGCTGCAGTGATGTCACTTTGGACTAGTAGGTCAGACAAACTTAGATTATTGATAGATGATTGATTGGCATCCACGTAGTGAACTCCCATGGCACATAATACTCATGTCCAGGCTGTTAGGAAAAAAAGCATGAGTTGAGTGAATTGAGGACACTGGGTTGTAACAGCCTGTTATTTGCAAGAAATAAATCTTCAGAAATGGAACTGCGTTGTAACTCTAACTATGGAGCAGTTCTATCTACCTGTCACTTCAGTCTAGAAACTACTGTCATTTTCCTGAGCTTGGGCTCTTGTGAGCTCTAAGTTCCAAAATTTAGAGTGAGAAACAATAATCAGAAAATACTATACCAAGCTGAAATGTAGCTACATACAAAAATTGGATAAAAATAAAGCTATTATATGGTGCAAAAGAAAGAGTAGAATCAAAGCTGTTTAAGATAAAGGTTTTTTTTATGTTTTTAAACTTTACAAAACAAAGGCGAGTTATACTGAAGAAATTCTACTTATAATTTAGATATATACATGCATGCAACACACCCCCCCATATACATTTATATAAAGGTAAAATCTTAGTAGAGGATGTCTCCTACATTAGGGTCTGCAATCTCAGGCAGATCTTTTTTAAAAGTCTGTACCATTCACCCTCTATACTGCTTGACCTGGGTGCACACAGAAATCTCCATTTGCCATTTTCACCATTCTGTTGTATAACAATTTTTTTGTTCAGATTTCTAACAGAATTTTTTTTTTCAGTTGTGCCTTAAGAACTCGCTCGTGATTGCCAGGGAGACAAGCTGCTCTCATTTCTTTAGAAAGAGTTTCTAATTTGATGGGCAGAGCTTAGTGAGTCGCAAAAAAAGCAGGGTCAACTCACTGTGAAATAACTGCTGGGTTTACCTTGCTATCAGCTGTGAATTCGTTGAAGACATTGCTTCACTTTCCATACCATAGCCTTTTCATTTTATATTTGTGTGTCTGCCATGACCGAACCTAAAACTGGAGGATATATTCATCCAACTTCTGATATAAATAATCCTCTTAAAAAGCACAGCTAGACGATTTGCTTATCCAAATGCTTTATTATGCATTTTCAGCTGGTGTTGCTTTAACTGAAGGAACAGCGACAGCTGTAACTGAATCCAAACCAGTGTTATGCTCCCAAACTTCTTTAATTATTGCATTTCTGGAATACAGCAAGCTATTTGCAGGTTATAGGATAACAGTACTAGCTGGAGTCATTAGTTAAAATTGCCTCAAAAGCATTGTTTAAAGAGGGTTGCATTTTAAGCTTCATGCTGGTGTATTTTCTGTGTAACTTCATATCTTTATTCAGTGTCTCCTACAATCCTTCACCCTGTCTATTTGTAAATTTGTGCCTGGAGAAAGCTCCCATGTGGCAAGCCAGGATTGGATAAATGTTACTTGTATTTCTCTGATTGCAAACTCCCCAGCATCTGGGATTTTCATCTTTGAGTACAGTTTGTTTCTTGCTGAGATTCATCTTTTCGGGGAAAGCAAAGGTCATCGCTTCTCTGGAGTTGCAACTGATTTGATTCTTTTTCTCGGGTTGGCGCTGGGAAGGGAATCCTTACTGGAATGCATATTGATAAAGGCTGAGGATTCTGGCTTCTTAGATAAGTAATTTTTTTTTCTCTCTTCTCTCCCCACAATGACTATGTATTGCAGCAACTCACTGGCTTTTTACCAAATCAGGAACTGCAGTATTTTTCTTCCGATGGAATAATTTCAGCCCACTTCAGCTAGCATGACAATCTTATGTGATTGTTATGAGTAGGCGTTTACATCCTTTTACATGCTAATACTGCCACACCTGCTAGTCCCCCTCATTTCCATTTCTCTCTTTTTTTCCCTTTTTTTTTTTTTTTCCCCCCTATGTAAAAACTAATTTCCCAGAGGAAGGGAAATCCTCAGATTCGTGATCAATGCTGCATCGTTGATTCATCAACAAAGAAGGGGATGGCTGAACGGGACACAGGTAGAGATTCAAGCAGATCAGGCTGCTTCCGACCAGCAAGAGAAAAGCTAGCTGTTGAGCAGCATATGTTGCCACTCCATGTGCTGTATTAGCTACTTGTTTTCAGCCTTCAGTAGGCTGCCACTACTGCAGCACTAAAGGAATGTGCCCTATTGTTAGAAATCCTGACTGCTTTACACCAATGATTTGCCACTGCAAAGTTGCATGCACCAACAACACTTTATCGTTGATGTTTGGATGCAAGGTAGGATGTGGTTAATGTATTTAAATGCATGCTATAACTCCTTTGAATATCTGTGCCGTTTAATTTCATGTCTGACTAGAGATTTCAGTGCAAATTGTGATATGTTGGCTATAAACTAGGGCTTACAGCCGATATGTTTTAAATGTTAGGCAAAATAATCAGAAGCAAATCTTTCTTATTTCCCAGCGTTGTACGAGTATAGATATACATAGAAGAATCTAATGGATTATGAAGCATTTGTTTGAGAGTTGATTGTATACTATAGCTAATACTGCTAAGATTACTAAAGCACAACTCTGCCATTTGCCCGGCTTTATTGATTTTGATGTATATATTGTTATTACAGAAACACAAAACAGCAAGATTGAATATATTTTTTCCATTTGTATTGCTGACATGGTTTTTAACCATAAGATAAATACTAAAGTATACAGCCCTGCCCTGCTCTGTAAGAAATTAATAAAGTAAGTTCTTCAACCCATTTTTAAGTCTAGAGGAATATCTTTAAATAAGTGTTTTCTTCTAAAGACCGGACAATCATTTAATTTCTCTTTTAAATTTAAATCAAAAGGTGGCGCAGTTAGCCAGAGAAGTTTCTTTTCTGGCTGTGTAATGCAATCCCACCCAATTTTTTTTTTTAACAAAGGTGTTGGATTGGACTATGTTTTCCCCCATATACATCCTGACTTGACATTAGAGTATAACCAAGGTTTGTTATTTTACTGAAATAACTAAAAAATTATGGCATGTTTAAAAAACGTATTATCTTTGGGTAAACAAGTTTGGTTCTTGTATCAATCATGATGATTTTACAAGGGGGTTACAAATTCTGTCCCACTCCCTTTCCTTGCTATCCTTAAAAACTGGATGATATTAAAAACTGTTCCTCTTTGTTTAAATAGGGTAGGAAATCAGCAGTTATATAAAAAATGGTAGTGATAGTAATTATTTTTGAATAATCTGTGTAACTTTTTTAATCTTTAAAAATGGCTAAGCTGCAAAAATCAAATTTTACTTGTGCAGTCCACAAATTAGGAAACGTAGTACAATTTTCTGAGTTCCTATGTGACAGACTAGTCTAAATAAAATCAAGTCACCTTATGAAATAGGTTATAGATGACCCAATGCTCCCTAAACATAGCTCAGTTAAAGGTTAATGACAGATATCTACTGCTTCTTGTAATACACTTAAACTCTAACTAGGTTACAGTCAAACATTTACAAATCATTTGTCTGCCTTCCCCTTTTCCTCAAACTATGGCCTGCCTACATCTATGGTTACTTGAGACTTTCTTGAAATAAAGTTTCTTATTCCTTCACTTCCATTTTAAATAGGCAAAAATATGTTCTGTTAGCGAAAGGGTTATGATTTAATTGCTGTGTCATGATGCCACTAGTAATACAAATAGCACCAAGAGTTTAACAGTTTAAAAGCTTTTTTAATTTACATCTTTTTCATAAAGCAATTCATATTTATTTTTTATTTTAACTTTAAAAACTTAAACAGTCTTGTTTTCAAGTGCTAAATTCAAATTAATAAAGGTGAATTCTTAGTCAGGGAAAATTAAATGCAAGCCACCCTTTTACAAAGGTAGGCCAGTGGCCTAGGGACTAGTACCCAATTTGTATTCCTGCCTGTAAGCACGATTTTCAAAGGATGTTCTTTGATGCACTTAAGTTCTTTCATGATTTTCAGATCCTGTTAGGAAGAAGTAAAAGAATAAAAATCATAAATTTCAAACTTTTTTTCCCCTTCTCTTTCTTTAGCTCTTCAGGCTCATTAAGTTAGTCACAGTCAGTGTTTTATCTTCTTCTGGTGATGTATGAACTACTTCTCAAATGAAAAGTGGATGTGTGGGATAGTGATCATTTTCAGAAAGATGAGAAGGAGTATGAGCGAACTGAGTTATCTTGGGTTGGTTCAACACATGTCAGATTAGTACCCTTTGATATCACCATCAAGCATACAGGAGATATTCTGTACACATACCGGTGTATCACCTCACTTCAAGTATCTTTTTCTCATTTCCATCTGTTCTGCAGCCCATATCTAAATACATGACATTTTTCTTTGGACACATAGGATTATACTTCTAGATTTATGGGTACAGACCCCTTGTTAACAAATGAAGATGTTTGAACAAGAAGTAAGGATGCTTCTTTTTAGGAAATCTTTTAGTTACATAGCATGAAATTGTGGATCTAAGCATGCTCATAACATTATGACTTCTAAAATCACATGGTTGTTGAACCTGGGAAGGAGAGTAGTATGGAACGACACTTTATATTCTGGATGGTAAAGGAGGAAACAGATCCTCAGAGTAGAAGGGGTTTTAAAATATAGATAGTGGAATAGATAACAAAGGAATTCAAAGTTCAGGCAAGTATCTCCAAGTAATAAAATAACTGGATCAGGTTATTAACTAGCTCGTGTCAAAAGAAAAGTGCAAGTTGCAAGAATGCAATATTGCTCACACTTTGCTTTACAGCTTTTACTATCAATTTTGTGCCAAATGTAGTCTTCTTTTCCTATGGCACAGAAGCGAGTGAGAGAAATGCACCGCATCGAAACCATCACACCCATTTTTATCTGTTCCCAATGCAATAATTTTACAGTCTGCTCACTCCTAACAGGTGGTGCCAGGGAGTTAATCTGGGGGGGCAGGAAGAGGGTGTGCATGTCTTACTACACCATATGTTGCAAAGAAGGCAGTGGAGGAGTCTGAACTGTGACTGCAGGAAGCTTTCCTTTTGCAGCTTGATTTCCTGGACTTTGATAACTGACCTTGTCCTGAACCTTTAGTTTCAATACTGTTCACTTTTTTGGTCCTTGACCTTCAAATTGCAAATAATTCAAAGCAGTTTTATTTGAAAGGCAGGGTAGTGTCTACCTGAAGTGCCACTATTGTAACTTATATTTACATATTTAAACACTTCTCTGGCAGGGAAGCACCAGTGTTTCTATCACAGTGGTACAGAGCTGAGGGAGGCTCCGAGAGGGGATAAGCAGGTTTTAAAATATGGCCCTTATATGCCAGGAAGTGTTTTGCAGAACTGTCTTGTTCATAAACTTACAGGACTAGGGCATGAATGTATTTCCCGAGTCCTAGAGTTGATCCACAACAGCTACTGGACAGATTTCTGTCCGTGGATTAAACAATAGCATGTGTGTAAGATAGACCTATGTTCACAGATCTCCATCACAAAGAGTGCCAAGACATATATCAAATTCTCAGTGAAGATGATGAGACTTAAATGCACACTTAAAAGCCAGTATGTGCTTATTTACTTTGCTAAACTGGGCCCTGTAATTGTTCGTTCAGTACTGTAGAAGAGTTATCTCCTCACTCTTAATATCCTGCTCATTTTTCTCTTATTAGGAGTGCTAGGAAGGGATTTCAGATTGACTGAGATGTTTCTTAAATTACATTTCAGACACTCACATGGAAGTGTTTTTCTGTCTTACCTCCTTTACCTCAATATATTGAAAGTAGATATTGATTGAGGAGATTCTCCCTGTTTGTTGTCCTTGACCAGATATTTTCATAAATTCTACTTTCCTTTTGATTTAGGTTTATTTTTATATTTCCTAGCATAATTTATGTGTTGTTTGTTGTGATTTTATTAAGGAATAAGATATATCTCCCTCTCTGCTCTGTATCCTTTCTTTACTCCTAGTACATTTATTGCAAGCAGTTCTCTGCTATTATAGCTAGTCTTGGTATTTTTTTCCTACTACTCCTCTGGTTTTGCTGAAATATCCAGACCTATTCCATTACCCAAGGTGAGCATGAAAGTAAAACCACTTGTTTCTTCAGTTGCTCAAACTCCTACATTTTGCAAAACTGATGCAATACAGAAAGTTTTATTCTTAAAACGAATAGTAGGGGGTATTACTGAATGTCTTGACATTCGTATTTATTATTTTTATCATGATTAAACTACTCGGAAACTACTAGTTTTCTGTACCGGCTTTATTAGTCTCTTGAACAAACTCGGGTATGTCACTTAGTTCTTAGTTGAGAATAGTCTCTATATTGTCATAATCTAGACCTGGTTATTGTAAGTAATCTTACAGTAATCTGAGATGATAGGAAAATACTTCCCCAACTAGGTATGATACACAGTAAGGCGTGCTCAAAGCCTTGCATGCTTTAGCTTCTTAAAGCATCTCCATGATCTCAAGTAGGATTTTGCATTTCATGGGACAATCTGAGGTGGTTTCTGGGTGCAACTAGATAGAATATTCTTTCAAATTGTAAATGCACTTTTGGAATTAATCTCTCAGCCCTAGTCATGTGTCCTACTTTGTCTTGCATTACAGAGTAGGCTTGGAGTGTACAAACAGGATGGGTTTTTGATGAAACTAAGCAGAAGGATTACTCCAGGAACACACCAAGCACTCTGTAAAATCTTATGGGTATCCAGTTTATAGAAACAGATTAGCACTATTTCAAAGTACACCACAAAACACATGTAATGTGGGTGAGTCCTTACCAGCTCTTCATTCTGTGGATCCATTCTTGCTGTTTGCTGATATGGACATAACCTCTGACTCCAATGACATAGCTCAGTTCTAACTTTTTGTGGGCCAGAATTGAACATATGTGAAAATATGATGTATCCGTGGTCATTCTGACTTCTGTGATCCATCTGTAGAGACTGATATAACATATGGGGTTCCAGTACTCTCTGAAATAGTTTACTACCTATTTGTAGACAATCAACAGAGTATGTCAGCTGGAACATTACTACCACTTGCTATGCATAATACTTGACAGTGGCACTGAGAAACCTACTTCCACATATTATTCCTGTTAGGCCACTGTGGTGTTAAAATAGAAACGCTCAGCAATAGAAGGAGCTGCAGAAGAGATGCAGGATTGCCACTGGCAAGAGGCTCTGAGTATGATCAGTTGTGTCACAGAGGATTTGTGCATTAGTGTACAGTGTTCAAGGCAGGGAGTGGTTTATTCTCTGGCATAGCATCTATACAAGCTAGATATGGGGTGTAAGCCCAAGCAAATTTAGCTGGCCGTAATTTTTTTTTTTTTTTTTTTAGGCATTGCATAACCCCCTACACTTTAACACTCTTGGCTTAAAAACAAGCAAAAAACAAGTAAAAGTCCTCCACAGCAGTTCCTACCCATCACCAATACGTGTAGGAAAAGATGAACTATACATTGCACTCAAAGGCCACCAGAGTGAACTTTTCTGAGGCCAAAGTAGCAAGCTATAAAGCTGTGGGACCTTGCAAGGAACTCCTCCTAGTATTGAGTTTATAAAGTGGACCCTACTCTTTAGGACTTCTTGTTACCAGTCATTGAGGAGCATTGCACTAGTGAAATAACTGTGTTACCTCTGTGAGCAGACTGTGACTTCGTAAGTGATCCTGAGTTTGTTATCTTGAACTCAGCTTGGGTACTGTATAAATCAGTATTACAGGAGGCACAAGGATGGCAGAAACTTAAGGAGAGATAGGAGGCAGCAGCAAGAAGATCCAGGTGGGGCAAGTGGAGGAAAGGCATGAGAAAGGACAGTGCAGAGACAGCAGCTCAGGGGTAGGATGAAAAGTCAGTGGCCTGCGCAAGTGTTGTGAGGAGGCAAGCAGAAGAGAGCACACCACCAGTGATGTCTGGCTAGATTGAAAATGGAAAAAAAAAAAAATAAATGTTAGATCATGAATTCTCTGGAATGACTGGCCCATCCCCTCGATCACATAGAAGTTAAGTCAATTGTTAGGGGCTGCAAACAAACATTACAATTTCAATCTTTTTTGGAGTGAGCTCACTCACTAGCTGTTGCTCACTGGCACTGGCCCATGTATGGGCAGGCAAAGTCCAGGCATTTTTTTTAAAGCATCAAGATCAGATATTAAAAATATTTCTGCTTGTGTGAGAATATCACCTTTCATTATTTCACCACTGTCCTGCCCACAAGCTCCCTGTATACTGTGAAGGAGATGGGTGGCTGGTAGGAGATTCCATGAGAAACCACTCTCTAACAAATGCACAGACAGTTTAAATTAAAGAAAATAATGCTAAAAGTGGCTTTTTTTAAAAAAAAAATAAAGTTCTGATTTTTGTAATGTATGTACAGCAAAAGAAACTTCTGTTGTTATTGGGATCTTCAATCCGTGCATCATTTTGAATCACTGGCCTTTTTATTTTTCCACGTTTTGCCAGAATATCTGCTTATAGCTGTCACCAGGAGCTGGACACTGGATTGGATGGCCCACAATGCTTGCTGTGCATGCTTCTGTCATCACAATAAGAATATTTGCTGGTAGCACAGCAATGGAGTCCGATTTTCATCACTCTAGATTACTTAAAATTCACCTGAAAATAAAGGATGCTACGAATACCTTCTGTATCGTACTTTTGAACATACAGCTATGGTGGGAAATTGTTTTCTTTCTTAAGCTAGTAATAAACCAGAGTTCACTGTTATGGTTCACCAGCACTGCATTAGAAATATGACAATAAAGTGTACCTATGGAGTAAATAAGGCAGAAAGCACATCGCTAAGGATTGCTGAGTATTTTGAAGGGGAAGTTCAGCATGCTCACTCATTTTTTAAAATGTATTTTTGCTTTAAATTATATGTAATAATTACATAAAATGAGGTACTTTCAAATAGAAATATATAAATAGTGGAATGATTTGGTGCACAGTTATATGAGCTGCTTGATTTTACAAACTAATTGACTAAGAGAAGGCTATATATAGACATTCATCTTAACTGTAAAAGATGTCAAAGAAGAGAATGGTGGTAAAGAAGTGTTATATAAATATATTTAAGTGATAATAGCAATAAAGCTGAAAACTGTCACTGAATAGTTCTCCTGATCTTTGAAAAGTAGCTTTTATGTTTCCAGTGTAGCTGTCAGAAATATTCTCATTATTAAAATACAGGTATTTATTTTTTTCACTTTTATGATTATTTTTACCTCAGCTTTAAGCATTTGATATATTAATAATCATTAGGGACACATTTTTTTTAAGAGAGCCTATTTGGGGGTTGTGCTGAATGCAACTGAAAACTGAGTGGGAAGAAAAACTACTGATGGGTTTTCCTGTGAGTCCCTGTGGAAGTTACTGATCTACAGTCCCAGGAGGGATGGCAAAGAATGATCTGATGAAGTGTTAAGGCAGTTTGGACTATTCTTTTGAGTCACTTGGCTATTGAGTGTATTGAGAATACATGTTAAAAAAGACCTCCTCCACCCAGGTTTACTGAGGAATTGTACCCATTAGCTCAAACAATCCTACCAAGCTGTGTGTGGCCAGAAAGCAGATTTTCTGTGAAAATACCTGACTCAGTGAAACTTAAAATTTTGGGTTTTCCATCTTCCTCAAACTGACATTTCAGAAACCTTGATCTGAGAATCCTGACACATAATTTCAGAGAGATTTCCTTTCGGAGATGTTCACAGCTGTTCACTGTAATTAAGACAGAATATGTCAAACATGAATTCTCAGAATGACATAAGCTGGTATCAGCATTGAAGTCCACACAATGGATCACCTGGAGGCTCTGTAGCTATGGCAAGTGCGGTACAGAGCCTATGTCAATATGCAGCTGCCTGTGGAAGACAATGTAGACATATACAAGCTCACTTTCTTCACAAGATGTGAGTTATGGAAACAGACCTGCAACTACAGACCTTGGGCCAGCTGAAAAATTTTTGGTGTGCATCTATTGCTAAGTAAAAGAGGGCTAACGAGCATACTCAAGCCCTTGACCCTTGACATTCCATATTGAAAAACTATTACTTCTGTTCCTTGACTGTGTTTTGGAGTGCTCCCAAACTATTTGAAGGCAATTCATAGGCATAGCTTGAAGGATTGTTCACTCCATGAATTCTTTCCAAGAGGGAGCATGGAGGAGACTACATCAGAGAAGCTTACTTGCAGACCACAGCCAATGCTCTTGGCTATCTTCAAACACCTCCCACCTCTGTCCCTTGCCTTTACATGGTATTTGAAGCCCTGCAACACATATCCTCAGTTTCATTTAATAAAATTGCCACTTTAGTAACAGCATGGACCCAAGCCTCTCTCAACTACTTGGTCTGGGAACCAAGGATCATGCTAAGAAATGGATGTATTTTGCATACAGGTTATAGTATAAAGGTCCTCATCATGATTCCAGAAGTAGGAGCTTGAAAAATCTAATATATAGGACAGAGACCATAATAGCTCTGTCATTGGATTGGTTCTTCTGGACCTACAACCATCACATCTGTGACAGTCCACCTGGAATTTACCCAGGTATCTTGTGTTAGAGCTCCAAGCACAAATTTTTAAGAAACTGCTTTGGACTCAGCAAAAGGCAAGAGAACCTACGTCCAGCATATAAGGGTGCTCCATCCTCGAATACGTCTCTCCAGCTTAACTATAACCGCTTACACTTTATTAACTTCAGATTCAGCAAGTAAGAGAGAAGTTTAAATTCAGTGAATTAAAAGGCTGAATACCTATAAAGGCATTTAAATTAGTGAGACATGCTTGCCTACCACCTTGTAATACAGGTATGTAGCTTATAATGATCACCTGTTAAAGTATGTTGTTAAAGTATGTTAGTCCTGACACACTCTTTCTGAGAGATACTGTCAGCTGGCAGCGAGATGCCTTGAAATTCTTATATATCCCAGGGATATCCCAGTCTGTATTAAATATGGTTCCACAACAGTATAAACACCTGTATAAAACATGGAGAAAACAGTTGCTGCCAGAGTGGAGTCTGTGGCTTTGACAGGGAACAGGTGATCCTTATTTCTATTCCTGGCTCTCACATAGACTTCCTGTTGTGGCCTGAGGCAAATTGTGACTTCCCGTCTCTTTCTGGAAAATCAAGTTTGTAATACCTGCCTCAGAGGAATATTGGAAATTCATAATTATCGCATATGCACAGCACTTAAATGAAATGAACAGTGTAAGTACAATGCACTATTGGTTTTAAGAACCCACATAAAGCCATGGTGTGGCTAAGACAGGGGAGCATATAAGTGAAAATGGAATTATATTAGTGAAAATCAAAGCATTTCCTCCTCCTTTTTTTGCCGTTCAGCATTCTCCCCACAGCATTTATTTCAGGTATAGCTTGAAATACTATTGTTCATCTTTTTTTTTTAAAGTTCTTCCCCGAAGTCTGAGCTTTCACATTCTAATTTTTTGCCGATAGCAAATTTTATGATTGTATTGCAAGTCCCTGGAAAAGGGGGTGGGAAAAGGGGGTTTGGAAAGTGAATGCTGACAGACTTATCTCCATGCATCCAAGCAGTGCTACTATCATCTAGTTTATTATATAAATTTGCTGTAAGAGAGAAGCAGTTTCCAGAGGTCTGGTTATTTGAGTTTTTATTTTGCAATGATTGCTTAAAAATAGTCATAGGATGATGACACATGAGGCAGGAAGCAGACAAGCAGATGAATATGAACCTATTACAAGGAGGCAAATCAGTAACTATACCACCCAAATTTTGTGACTCTTCAGGGGTTCTGGTTAGGCTGATCGCTAGGAGGGACATTCATCTCAGTTCAGAGTGCCATGTGACTCTCTTAAACTGCACATTAAATCCCAGATTCTGCAGTCTATAGTAAATTAAGCAAAGCCCTATAGAGTCCCATCAAATCCAGGACACAAGAATCTGCAGAGCCTTGACTGAAGGTCTTTTCAGTAATGTTAGTGTTTTGTACAGTACTTATAAAATAAATAAAATTTATTCTTTTCCTATTCATTACATTTCCTTGTCTGTGTTAGCATTTGCACTTGGATTTCTGGTCCTTGGCTTAAGGAAGATTACAAATTAGCTGGTTACAAACTAAACACTGGACAGCAAAAGAAAACATAGTAATATTTTGCACTTGAAAAGTTAACTGAGGACTAATATTCCATGCACAGTAGTTTGGGATATAAAAAAAAGCAAGACAATATGTTTTCATAAGACAAAGTTTGGTGATATATTTTGAAACATGTATTCCTTCTCAGAATTATTAAGAAAACTCAGGGGAGGAGGGGAAGAGCAGAGGAAGGAGAAGAAGATGACCCAGAAAATGCGCTTGTGGATCTAATTTTGTGTGTGTGTACGTATTACAGACAAGCCTATTGCACCTCGTCCCTTAAAGCCCTGGTGTTTCGCACTCTTTACTATATGCATCAACCCCCATGTGAGTCCCAGGCATGCAGCTCTTTAATTTTCCAGCATTAAGGGCATGTCTTTCCAGTGTCTTAAAGTTCACAGCCTGTAAAGATGTTGAAAGCCAACAGAGAGAGAGGAAAGTGAGATTTTGTGAGACAAACTTTCAGAGGACTGCAAGATCTGGTTACGAAGAAGGAGCTTTTGTATTAGAAGTGCTATTGCTGTGGGGCCCCTGAGCTTCACACTTGATTCCTTAAGTCAGGTTCAGCTGTAGGGACAGAGAAGCATCATGTTCTTCACAGAGCTGAGAGCTGAACCTCAAGCTATCGCATCCTACGCTGTAGATGGCTTTCTAAAACAGAGGTTTAATTTGCTGTCTACACTTGCTTAATCTGTACAGATCCGATGTATAAATCTCTTGCTGCTACTGGATTGTGGCACCTTTTTACAGAGCATTAGCAAGTAGTGCTTTCCAGTGTAATTGGAATAAAAATGTCTAGTGTGCTGAGGCAGGGAAACTAATCCACATTCTGCGTGCAAACACCAGCTGTTTCTTGACTATTTGTATTCACCAGGAGGGACAGCGTAAGGCTCCATGAGTTAATAGTTTCTGTTATTAAATGGGGACTAGTTGTTCTGCAGTCTGATGATTTTTCTTCTGCTGTCTTCAGTTTATCCATAATAGAAAGGAGCCTATATAGGAACAGGTCAGCTCACATAATAAGAATGTGTACAAAGTAATCACAGAAACGTAGAAATGTTGATTAGAAAGAATGTCCATAAATCACCTCATTGAAATTTCACTGAAAGCAGGAGAAATGAGAGGTGATTTAGCATGCAGCCATACACCTCACTTTGCCAAAGAAATGGTTTGGGTTTTAAGCAGTGCCAGGTGAAATATCTCTTCAGCTAAAACAAAAGGAAATTTGTGAAGCATAATCTGGCATTTTAAACAAGGGGAAGGAGGTTAAATGTTCTCAGTGTAACTCCCTGTTCTTCCATTGATCCAGTAGAAAATGTGAAGAGAGTCGATTTAGGCCCTTTTGATAAAAATGGGAGTGTTGCCAGGGGTTAGGGTGGTAGGGACTGCTGCTACAGGGGCAGGAGTTCACCTTTTATGCTTCAGTTTCTCTGTTATTAAAAAAAGTTCAGGTAGAGTTTGTGAGAGTCTATGGTAAAGATCCTCAAGATACTTAGGTACCTGTTCCCCTTGGCTTTTGGTGAAATTAAGCACCTTCTAAGGATCTGACCATGCAGTACTCCTCTTCCTCCAGTGCTTCCTTTATTCAGCCCTATGCTCTATCTATCTCCTACGTTGTCTTGCTTTATATCTCAAATGTGCTTAAAATTCACTGTTAATTCACTCTCACTTAAAATTCACTGTTAGACCCCAGGTCAGTGGATATGGTTGAAAAGGAGAATGAAGTTAACAGGGCATTTCTAGAGTAAACTGCAGACAGGAATAGGGAAACATGTCCACACCCTCTCATGTGTATGTGCATAAGCATAAACAGGTCACTAAACTCTGCCCCTACCTGATACATTAGCAATACTCCCACTCTTAAATTCTTAAAATTTTGTGACTGTAGGCCTTTGATGAGATAGTGGGTGGGTGGTAGAAGTGGAATGTCTGTCTAAGGCTGTAAAGTTGCGTTTGAAAGTGTCAAAAATGTTAGTGGTACAGAGGTCTATTTGCCTTATATAGAAAATGCACATTGACACGTCCCTGAAATTTCTTATGCAAGAGTGAGAAGTCAAACAGGACTTTGAATGGTGCAGTAAATAATAACATAGTTTGTTGTCAAAAACTCTAAGTTAAATCTTGACAGTGTATTTAAAGCATTTCTTTCTTAAGAAGGTTTTAACTCTTTGAATTAAGAGCAACTAAGATTAAAATAAGCCAAGAAAGGGAGCAGATTCCACTTCGAATTTCCTACATAACTTGTTATTCCCTAGTTAGATGGTGAGAAACTGATGCAGAGACAAAAGTAAGACTAATAAAGCATATCATAGTGAAATACCTTCATAAAAGTAATTCCAGATTTAGCTAAACCATGTAAATGATTGATGTAAAGACCAAGGCGCAGCACTCAATCAGCTACACCACCCTTTGGTGTAGTTTAGCTTCAGAAACTAGAGTTAAGGCTCTTTTTAGTTTTAAATGCTTATGCACAAGACCTCAGTCACAGTTTGTACCTACAGAAATTAGTTTATTTGGTCTGAAAATATTTCTGCCTTTTTAAAGGGTGCAAGGCCCCAGAGGATTAATTTCTCTTGCTTTTCCTGTTGTGCTTAGATTAGCTTGACAAATGCTCCGCAAAGCATCAAACAAATATAAAGCACAACACTACATGGGGTCCATTGGTATCTACTGGATTTAGTTGGACTTAGGACCAAGAAGTTTGGGCACGAAATTTACCAGAGGACTAATGTCATATATTAGATGGCTTTTTTGAGTACAAGTCAAGGCTTACCAAAGTGATATATTAGAGTAAACACAGCATTTCTTTGCTGTCCCTTAGCTATGATATTGTTATTTTCTGCATGTGAACAAAAATTCTAATAATTTTCATTCAGGAACTGCAAGGCAAAATTAATTTTCCTAGTGTTACTAATATGGAATGTTCTCTTTTTTTTTCATACAAAAAGACTAGCATGTACTGCAAAGAATAAGAAAATAATGAAACTCTAGTGGGACAAAAGAGAAGGTGCTGAAAATCAGGAAAGGCTGAATAGTTTTTGAACCTGTTACTGTACAAATTACTTTTTCTGTGTCGGTAGCTTTGAAAATGAAGTGAATTTCTCCCCTTCATAATAATGTTCTTGAGCCTAGAGTATGGGAGCAAAGCAGTTCTACGTCCAATATTGTCTCCATTATAGCCTATATCCAGGGCTAAACTATAGCACTTGCTCTATCCCCCAATGATCCTTCTCCAGCCAGGAAGGGGGAATCAGGAAAAGGAGAGGAGACCCATAGGATGAACTGAAAAGAGATTTAATGAAATAGCAAAGTATACAAAGTTATACTCAGCTCAGTGAATGTACAGTGGTCATAATAAACAGGAAAGCAGTCCTCAGGAGTAGAATGATAAGCGAATCCCTCCAAGAATGAGAAGGAGCAGGAAGAGATCATATCCTTAGTAAACTTCCCCCATGATGTTTATGGTATGGGATACACCTGGAGCCAGTTTGGGTCAGGTGCACTGGCTTTTGCCCCTCACAGCTTAAGCTCCTGGCTGTCTCGAAACAGCTTTCTGCTTCAATATGATGCCTGGCCTATGATTCTACCCTAGTGAAACCCGGACAGACACATGCCTGTATAATGATGTTTAAAGTTACAGTGCCATTCCCAAAAGAGAAAGGCCTTGTAGGCATCTACCATATGTACAGTTTAGCAGATGTGATATCAAAAGAAGAACAAAGCACTTTATTTTATTTTCCAACACGTTATCACTAAACATTAAACACTATAAATATGAGCAGAGAGATCTGAAGGCTTGGCAGCTTTGTGGTTGGAAACAACCAGTCTTCAGGTGGTGGTGGCCTTCTGGCTGTGTTTACTACCAACAGCTGTTACCATTGCTGCTTTGGCTGTAGATAACCTACTGATGTTGCCTGTGGAGTTGATACAACCATTTAGCAGCTTGCCGCAGAGCTCCTGCTTGACCCCCAAGGAGTGTGTAGACTGCTTAGAGACACATCTACTTGCTGCTTTTCTCTGCTCCCGAATGCACTGTTGTGCTTGGCTGCTGTTTGCAAAGATCAGTTTGAGGCGCAATCCCACATCAAAAAACACATTTTAGAACACGTGCACCTTGGGAAGCTGACAAGTGAAAACAGCTCTGAATTTTTTAAGGAGTTCTGTAATTGTTGCTGTATTTGTTTGGTCTGAATATCTGCCTTTTAAAAATCCTATATTAAGTATATTGAGACCTTCCAATCACTAGCCTTTGGAAAAAACTTTGAGCTGCTTGGTGTTTGGGCTGGGAATGCCTCTGGAAAATGATTGTCAAAGGCTCTTTGCCACATACATGTTGTCAGAAGAACTAAGGAAAGACAAGAAAGCTTGCCTATGTGTCTTGGTGACAGTTCCTTGCGTCTTCTTGCCTCTCATGTCAGTCCAGGTGAGCATTGAAGAGGGAGATCTCCTTAGGCCACTCAGCTTATTCAATCCACAAGTCTTTATCTTTTGAGACTTGAAGAACAAAGCCAAAAAGTAGGTTTCTTCCCTTCATATACAAGGAGAGGCTTTGACTTGCCTAGAAACAAGGCATGTGTACTGTTCACAAGCTCCTGCGAAAGCCTCATAAGAGTAGAGTAGACTTATGGAGTTCATAAGTGAGCATTGCATTCAGAGAGAAACATAAAATTGGGAAGTATTTCTTGTTTGGATTAACCTTCTCTTGATTTCAGTTGAGATATTTGTTGAATTCCAAAGTTTGGTGCAAACTTCTCAATGAAGAGCTTAAGATCTGGCTTTTCCTCCTGAAATTTCTTCTGTGGGATGTTTTTCTTGTATTTGAGAAGACAAGCATGGATAACAGTAATGAAATTAGAAAACACCTGCTGTTAGCCCTCATACATGGGCATTTTATTTGGCTTTGTTTTGTTTTCCTGGCTTAAGGAGCTGTACATCTCTTATATAAAAATAAAATTAAAAAAACTACTACACCTTTAATTTGTGCTCTACTGTTCCACTTTCTAGAGCTTCAGTATACTGTTTTTAAAATAAAAGAGTCACCTTCTCTACAAAGCTCTGCAATGTATTTGAAAATACAAGAAGTCAGCATCATTCTTCTATCTTCATCTTATGGTGGTGTAGTAACCTAACCTCCCATACATCCACTTGATTTTTCAAGGGCTTCAATTGGATACTCAAGATCTGTAGAGCCGTTGATTGTCGTTTGGCTTACTGTGAGTAAAATCACATTTGGTTTTATTGTATCCTTCAAACTAACTGAACTAAGCAGTGAAGCCAGGGTGTTTACTCTTTTCTGTATAAAATGTTAACCCTTGCATCAAGAAGAGATTGAAGCTCTGATTTCTTTGGTTCCTGACCCTGCCACAGACTCTTGTGGCTTCAGAGTATAACCTTTTACTATAAATACAGGTCAGGTATTGTACTATTTACTGCTACTATCTAGTCCTATTTTCAGCACTATGATTGATGCTTTCAGGCAATTCAGATTTATGCTGATTTCACCAAAAACAGTAGCAGCGTTGCCATTGTGTGGGGATCCAGCTGGGGTTGCATTAAGCAAGCAATCTACTGCAAAAATATTCTTACAGTCCAGTCAGCAACAGAGGTAGGAACAAAGCAAACAGAGCTAAATGAGGAGGTCCAAACAGCATCATTTTTTTTTACCTCAAGTTCCTAGGCTTAAGCATCCCCGCTACTAAAAATATTGCTGATTATCCCTTTAAGGGAAAAATGTTAATATACAAGATCTAATTACCTCTGTCTAAGCCGATACGCCTACAGCACCTTTTACATAACCCAAACACTTGAGTTCCAATTATACAATTATATTTTATTATGTATTAAGTACTATTCCTTTAGGAAGGAGACTTATACTGAATATTTTAACCAAACTCCTTCCTCAATACAGACCCATAAGGTAGATCCTCATTTCATTACAATGCCAGACTTGTTTTTTCTCAGTTCCTTTCCCCTTGTATACAGCAGCTGGCTCTTCAGAAGGCACACTTTCCAGGTCTGCAGCACTGACAACAGTATCTGTATATGTCTGTCAACTATGAAGCTAGTGTTCTTGGGGTCAGTAGCAGCACTGTTACTGCAATTAGATCAGTAATGCTTGCACAGTGTATCCTCTGTTTTGCGTACGACCTATGTCACGGTCCAAGTCTCTAGAGGAAGCACCATATTTAAACATGGAGGAAAGGCTGCTACTTTTTTTTTTAATAATATGTTTTGAGTTTGATAGCACAAAAGCTTGAGTTTCCCTTTACTGAAAAGACAGATGACTCCAGTGACCATTCTTCTTTTGTAGTACCTTCATGCAACTTCTGTAAGAAGTAAGAGCCCTCATCTGGAGGGAAGGCTTGTTAAGGAAGGCTATTGGCTGCATACTTTCAATGGTTAACATCAATGAGGTTTGTAGGTCACCTCTTCTGAAAACTGAGAGCCTAAGTTTAGAGTGAGTAACCCGAGTGTATTCCTGAACTCAGAGCTAACTCAAGTTTTCTGAACAAGCAGGCAAAGTTGGGACTTGTCCTGAAAGAGCATAGGAAAAGAAAAGGGATGAACCAAGAAAGAGTGAGTGGAGGACAACCCTGCAGAGCAAGGCTGGGGACTTGTAGTGTTCCCTACGATGGATTAAGTGCATGTGAGGCAATGGCTGCTGGTGGAGGGGAGGAATAATGTCCCAGAAGTGTTCTGCTTCTTCACATCCCGCAGCGTCAGCCTGTGCCAAAAGCTGGCACAGCCTACAGTGCAATTGCACAGCTTGTGCTAAGTTCCTTGCTGCCATAGAGTTTACCTTATCAGCAGCTGAACCACCTGGTTTAGCACTGACACAGCTATTTCTATACTATGCTGTAGTCATTCCTGCACAGTGACTTTGGTTTAAAGTATCCTTTGCTTAGAAAAACAAGTTTTGAAAATGTTGAATAAAGTTATCATATTGGGCTGTACCCATCAGATAAACAGTTACTGCCTAAAGAAAATGAACACAATTAATTACTAGGTAAAAGTAAATTATTAAAACGTTGGATTTGTGTTATTTTAATTGTACAAAACAAAAAAAAAAATCTGGAGGTAAAGTTCCCATGGCAACCTTAGCTTTGTCTTCTGTGTGCAGTGGTTGTGTGTGTGCCTTTGTGTAAAACAGGATTATTCACTATCATGGTCAGAGTGATTTAGAAATTGCTGATCAGGAAGATGTTAATCAGACCAGAAATCTCATCTTTAAAAGTAATTTATTTTTGCTATTTCTCTAGCCAAGTGTTGCAATGTAGAGGAGATTTTTAATTTCTGTCCAGTCTGATAAGTATGCATGCTAAAACATAATGATTGAACAATCCATATCTTGTCATAAATCTGAGCAATCATTTTTCAAATTTAGCTACAATTGTGACAGACACCCTGAAGTCATGAATCTCAATGGCTAGTAAGATTAGATTGGCATCCATTTATTTCTGGTGAGCTGACTAGTATGAAACATTTGATTACACATTGGACTTTGATGCTAGCACTTCATACTGTGGCGCTAATTTCACCCATGAAGGTTTTAAAAGGATTAGGCATCATTTGCCTATCCATCAAGGATTATGGATGACGCAGCAGTCTGGTGACGTAGAGAATTGTCTCCAGTCTTCCCATATCACCTGAAGAAACCATGAGAGACTCCTTTAATCTTTTCATCTCCGTCCCCCACCTTGCCCACGTTCAGTGTTTCCAAAATGTACGTCAGCCACCACTCTCAAAAATGAAGGTCTTAGCAGAGCAAGGGGACTGATGATCAGTGTGAGGGAGGTCTTTGATGCTGATGTGGGGAGAGACTGACAGCTGTAAGAGGTTGGAGCTATTTTGTGCAGGCAGAGTAAATAAGGGAAAGTTTTGTGAAAAAAAACCCACATATTATACTCTTGTGAAATGTGTCTAGATAGTGAAGGCTTTAAAGGGTGCTATTCATTTTTATTACTGTCATAAGATTCAGTGAATGGCATGTTAGTGGTAGTGAGCTTTACAAGTATTATGTGAAGTACTTTTCCAAACTATAGCTTTCTTTTTCTTCAGTGGTTGCCCTGTAACTCTGTGTTCAGTGACATATTTCTTCAGAATAGTGGCTCAGAAAGAGGATTAATACTTCAGAGGAAAAACTGAGAGTATGTAACTTTTTCTGTACAAATATCTACACATCCCTGCATCTACTGAGTATGACCATGTTCTTGCTGAGCTGTTGTATAAAGTCAAAAGAGATAACATTATATTTAAATAAGCATAATGTATGATAAGTATATTCTGAGCAGACTCTCAGAATAATATGAAGATTTGTAGGCTTCTAAAGTATGAAAGATAGAAACCTAAAGACAGAAGAAGTAAGAGTTCACTGTATTTAAGAGCTATGAGTATATAAAACAGATATAAGTATTAAGTCACTAAGAATTCATCTAAAGAGAACTCAGAAATATTAAGAAAGAAATTTCATAAAAATTCTATTCATTGAGTAGATTAAATGTTAGAACAACTAAGTCTGGGAACATCTTTTAAAAGTGACTCTCCTTTAAATATTGGAAAGCTGGACCTACTAAAGTAAAGCAATTATTTCTGTTCTTTAAATATACATTTTTTTCCTGTGAGTCATGAGGTCAATGTCTAATACTTAGCATCCTGCTAAAATTAAACAGCATAAAGATTTCCTGCCAATGTATTTCTGAATTGGTATATTTTGTTTATTTGGATATAGCACAAAACCTAAAATGTGTATTTATGTCCTTGAAGGCACTCGAAAATACCGCATAGTCATAATCCCCAAATGTCTTTCATCATATTTACTTTTGTTTATTGTTACATTTGCTGTATTCTTTAAGAAAGACAGGTTTGAAATTAAACTTTAAAATCAGATAGGATATATTTGAAATATGTCTTACTACAGAGCCCTTTTAGATTATTTCTCTCTGAGGTAACCAGTGAATGCTTCTGTGTTCATGTCTTAGGAGTCTCTGGGTCATAGGAGGTGACATCACATTTCTTTGGTTTTTCCCAGCTAGCTAAATCCAGGCATAATCTAAAGGAGACCTCTTGCAAGTGCCATCAGAACTAGCGGCCTGCTGAGACAGATTTGTGGAAGGAGTTAAAAGGAACAGAGAAAATACGCAGAGGAGGAGAGTGAACCTCTTCAAAGCCAGCTTCACCCACCAGGGCTGAAATTCTCTGCGAAGGTGGAGGACAGTGAAAGCAACACCACTCTGGTTTTGCAAGTGGTGAATGCTAGCAAAGGGCAGCATCTTTTCTTGCAATCACTGGTTGAAATCTTTGATATGCTTGACAGTTTTTGTTGCCTCAGCCAAAAAACTGTAAATCTGAAATAAAGAAGGATGAAGAATGCTCTCTAACCCCTAAGCATGAAATACCAATAGTGGTTTTGATCAGAGATACAAAAGGTTGAGAAAACTGTGAGCAAAGAGACAGCTGACGTTGCTGGAGGGTTGAGTTTCCAATGAGACATCATGTTGGTTACATGTGTATTGAGATGTAAGCGTAGTCTCCTGTGCACCTCACATGGCTGATCCTTGGTGTGCATCACAAACACCTGTTGACTCTAGCCTCTGTATTATATACACCCTGTGTTTGTTTTCTCCCAGTTATTCAGCTGGAGCTCTTCCAAGGCCAGTCAAGCCTGTTCAGCTGTCCTGTAACAGAAAATAGTGGAGAAGGGATTGAGCATGCCCAAGTCACATCCCAACACAGCTCTTGTGATTGAGAGGGTAAACAAAACTCAGGAACTTCACTAAGAATCCCAAAAGGAAAGATGTTAGAATTTGTCAAACAAAATAAGAGACCAAGTCCAGGCTCAAGGTAATATGTGAAGAATTGTATCCTGACTGAGGATCTTAACATTGTAAGAGAAAAGAGCTAAGTGTACAGCATCACAGCCCCGACTGCAGCAAAAAAAACCCAAACACGCAGAGTTCCAGAAGCAGAGTAAGTTAACAGAAGCCAACCCACTGGGTGTCACAAAAGGAAAGATGTGAGAAGGAGGATGGATTATGTCACTTTGCCAAGGCTGGCAAGAGCCAACGATATGTTTTGCTCAGATGAAGCCTCATAGGAGTAATGAGCAGCAGTTCATTAGGAGATAAATACACTATGGAACTGTAAGTAAATGGTACATTTATGAAGTTGGACATGGTACATGGTTCATTGTTAGAAAAGTACAAGCTTGAATACTAGATAGTAAATTTACTATTTATAGGCACATAGGCACATATTGCCATTAAAGAAGCATAGCTGCATCAGTGTGCAAAAGCTAAACAGAAAGAGATATCTCTAAAAAGCAGAGTTTGCATTGGAGACTTCACATTAAAGAAGTATTGAACTAACTGCATGAATGATCAGCATACTGGAAGACACTAAGCTTGTAGTGGTACTACAGAAAACATACTTCTTTTTATGCGGAAAATATGAGAGCTCCTTTTCCTCATCAAACTGCATTCCTAAAAATGAAGGAAGCATAGTGAAGGTTGGAAAAATATTCTTCAGGAGTAATAAACCTGCCAAAACACAGATATTTAGCAACATTTTAAATGCCATAGGCTATCTGAGACATCCTCCAGTATGTCTGTGGTAGATATGTCACCACACCTACAGGTAACTTGTGCCTTTCTTCGGTGACAGCTGGAGGCCAGAGAGGTCTCTCTGGTACTAAAAAGTCATGAACACCCTCGTCTCAGCTGATGAACATGGTTATAGTCTCCAAAGGTATCAGAACAGACAATGGACACCAATTAGTCTCCAATTCATGCATTTGGGTAAATGTCCGTTTCCCTAAGGACTGGCAGAACAAGCACGATTACTAGCAAGGGAATTATGTTTCAGTGAAATTTTATGCCAGGTGCTTTTATGAGCTTGATGAATCAGCAGATATCTTAGAAAACCAGTACATTGTGCTTTTTCCATCCCTGCAAGATACTTTTTCTTAACATTGCCTTTTGAGTTGTTCCAGACAACGAAAACATTTCACTAGGAAGTACAACTGTGATAGCTTCACAAGCAGTAGCACCTAGAAAGATTAGAAAGGCATGAGCAGAAGCTGTTTGGAAAAAAAAGTGAGTTGTTGGGTCAAAGCTGATATAAGTTCTGTTGTGTATTATATTTGCTTTTGCGGGGTACTGCTAGATCATAACATTGAACAAAGTATCCTCAACAGACACAATTTCTTTGAGGGGAGAGCAATGCAGGGACATTAATGTTTTTATATTACTAAAGAGTTTGGGAATCTGAGAGAATTAGAGGATCTTATTTCATTTATGATCTCATAAGTGAAGCTGTGTATTTCTTTCAATCCTCTTATTCCACTCTGTGAAGCCTGGAAGTAGCTTTGGCATTACAGGTGATAAAGACTGAAGAGTTTGCCATAATACAGAAGAATTTAGATTGTGTAGATTTCCTGGGAAATCAATCTAAGCTAATATTGACTGTAAACAAATTGGGCTAGGGAAATCCCCACTTTTCCACAGATAAAGAACTTCTTTTGTTGTTGTTGAAATGTATGATTCATGAACTGAATATAAACCTGTAAGAGAGCTACTGGTTCTAGACAAAATGTCTCATGCATTGGACTACAGTCTAGCAGGAAAAAATGTCCCGAGCCTAAATTTATTTCCTAATAGCTGGAATTTAATAACCATTTTAGTCTCAGAGGACATATGCACAGAAACTGCCAGAGCAAAATCAAGGTAAGACACTGGAAAATGATTACATTTGGCAGTGATATGTATTTAACCCTTATTACCAATTTTAAGAAGAACAGCTGGAGCAGATAAGAGTTAGAATGATGATCTCTAAAATGTTGCAGAAAAGACATTGGATTTAAGGTCATTTAGACTGAACAACCCACAGGAGAAGGTGCAAAATACATTGAACTGGATTCAATGGAAAAGCAGTGCTGCTGATTTGAAGTCTTGCAGGATATATAAACTTACATTATATAAAAGAAACTCGTGGTAATTGCTAGGAAAACAAGGGCTCCCTGAAAAAAGCTTTTATTTGTTTACATTTTCAGGGCGGAAAATAAATCCTACAAACCTATGTGTCTGTGCTTGCCTACTGTGAAAGATGAGCTCATGTGTATCAAATCCGTTTTTGCTCTAGCTGGTACAATTGCTTGAGTAATATCTGAGAACAGACCACAGATTACTGAGCATGTGTTTCAGTACTTTTCAATACAGGTTAGATTTACCCTTATCACCACAATTACCTGTCTAAATGACTGGTGAAAATAATATTAAAAAACCCCTCAAAACCACTATTGCAAAATCAGTCAGACTGTGATCAGTATTCAGCACTTTCAAATTGCAGGATGGCTCCAGTGAAGTGGTCATCACTGATAACTCTTGATTAATAGAAACTTGAAAACAAGTGTATTTGCATTGCTAGAAAGCACCCCTAAAGTCGCTGGAGACTTGCAAATGGCAAAAGAAAAAGATACGGTAAAATAATTGATACAATTTGAAATCTTGGATACTCATACTTCAGGTAATAATATTGTATACCTCCAGTAGTAGAAGGTGACTGTGTCTATACTGCTGAACTGAAAGTCTGTTTGCACATTCTGGCTCACGTCCACACTGCTTAGGTCTGGCCCCTTGTAGAGCAATTTTGGCCCGGAATGAGCCAGCTGAAGTGACCCAAACCAGCCAGGGTTTCAACTAACATCCAACAACACAGTCTTGAGCCTGTTACTCAGTCCCCTGCTTTTGGTGCTACAGGAGTAACGGTGTTAGAGAATTGTAGCAGTCTGAGAAGAGGAAACTGAAGGGAGACTTTATTGCTTTCTACAGTTGCCTTAAAAGAGGTTGTAGAGAGGTAGGTGTTGGCCTATTCTCCCAGGTAACTAGCGATAGTATGAGCGGAAATGGGCTTAAGTTGTGCCAGGGGAGGTTAAGATTAATTAGGAAAAATTTCTATACTGAAAGAGTGGTGAGGCACTGGAACAGACTGCCCAGGGAGGTGGTAGAGACACCATCCCTGGAGATGTTCAAAAAATGTGTAGCCATGGCACTTTAGGACATGATTTAGTGGCTATGATAATGTATGGTAAATGGTTGGACTTGATCTTGAAGGTCTTTTCCAACCTTAATGATTCTGTGATTCTGTAACCAGCACAGGCATAAACTTGAACAAGGAACAACCAAAACAAGTGTATTTGCATCCATTTGACAGAAATAATGAGGATATTTCAGCTGAGATACGTTGGACAGAAGCATTAATTTTGGTATGAGAATGAATGGCATCCTTTGGAGCCTGTTGCTTTAATGACTAGGTTTCCCAGGCAACAGAGTAATCTCTTACTTCTGAGCTTTGCAGTAAGTACCAGAAAAGGGATGAGAAAGATCTTTTAGAAGACATCTGGGCACTAAGTGATCACTGAATGCTGCACTAGCATCAGTAGATTGAATTATTTTTATCAATTTTATGAATGGCATATAATAATAGAGATGTGGTTTTGCACTATTTTTTCTCAATATTTGTTTATATGGAGATAATTCATTGGAAAAAGAGGTGCTTTATGGGATGACACTATAGAAAACACGAGTTGCTAGAGTAGCGGTGAGAAGTAATAGGCTATCAACAGAGCAAGTGCATACTTAGTAACCCATGTGAAGATCTATCATCTCTGGTCTTGTCTGATGCAGCTCTTTCACTTTGTTCTTCACCTTTCTTTTCTTTCACATGTTCCATTACTTAACCCATTCCTTCTAGCTCATCCAAGATACTATTAAGCAGATACTGACACTATATACTAACTAACCAGACTTAACCTCAATGCATCTATGCAGGCAAGTACATAAATAAAAACATAGATCTGCACTGAGGTCCAGGGACTCCTTTGGACCTACCGATGCTCTTTTCCACAGTTCCTCTCAAACCCTTTACTTTTACAGAAGATAAAGATGACTTTTTTTTTTTTTTT
>VWZK01021575.1:48687-133467 GCA_013396935.1 Baryphthengus martii | reverse complement strand
AAAAAAAAAAAAAAAAAAAAAGACCAGAAGTTAAGAATAAGAAGATGGGTTTATGTGTATGTGCAACAGTGAGTTTATGGACGTATTATGCCAAGTTTTGAAGTCTATACTTTCAAAAGGTATTAAATATATATAAAGAAAGAGGAAAGGTACTAAGTGGAGAAAATATCTTCCAGAGAGAGATATGACTTATAGTGCATTCCTGTGGGGGGACTGGGAATAAGATGATCCTTCAGAGTAGCAGAGAAAAGAAGACTACATACCAGAGTGAAAGAAAACAAATGCTAGGCAGGTGGTTTTAACAATGAAAATATAAGAAAAGCTATTAAGGGAAGTGGTAGATCTCAATCTTGTTACCTTTTGCAGATTAGATGCTTTTCTGAAATAGATATGCCCGCTGTAGTTTAAGACAAGTTACTGTTGCCGGTGTTATGCTCTGCAGTACATTAGGCTAACCACAGTGATCTGATGATACTTTCTACCCTAAACTCTGAATCTTTTAGGTGCCTATTCTGTGCTCCAGCAGAATCAGCAAAAATTTCTTCAACACGAGAATGTAGGATTAGATTATATAGTTGGGGGAGGTTCAGCTCATATCACTAATGCAGTTTGTCACCTTCTTCCCTAGCTACCAGTTCAAAAAAAGAAATGTGGAGCTGTATTACTTGCTCTAATCAGAGCATTTACTTCCTTCTCATGGATGAATGGAGACTAGCACTGCTATTCTCATTTTGCATTTTCCTTGGCCTGAGATTTGCAGCTTGCATTTCGATGCAAACATGATTCAACCAAACTCTATGTAGAAGTTAGAAGGCAGGCTACATACAGTTGGTCACTTACCTGAAGAGACTTCTCAAAAAAATAAATGATGCCTGCATTCTTTGTCATCCACACTTTCGTTATTAGTGTCCCATGGAAAAAAAAGTCACAATATGTTATGAGGTTCTTAGGCTCACTTTGTTGTTCTTTTGTTGGAGATATGTATTTTTTTATTATTTTTTTTGTTCTATTTTTAATTCCAGAATACAACAAATCATATTAAAAGCTCAGTATAGCCATCTCCTGGACTACATATGTGGAGGATGAAGTCTGAATCCTTCCATGATCATTGATTTCTGAATTAATCTTTCTTCATTGATTTGTAATCTGGAGCAGCTAAATTTTGTTTAAAAGAGCAAGGTGCGATTGAGATGGTTTGATTTGTTTCAGTGCTGTGTGACTGCCATCTACATCTCTGTGATATTTTGTATGACTGGTTGAAGATAAGATGGTCTTTAAAATGAGATTCTAGATATGTTGTTTCTGTTCCTAGCATTGCTACTAGTCTCTTGAATCACCTTGGGCAGCTTGCTTCCTTCTCTTTGCTTCTTTTCCTATCTGTAAAAAAGAGATAACATTTTCCTTTCCTTTGAAAAAGTGCTTTGAGAAGCATCATACTGCCTAAAGAGTCTTTAGACTTTTTCTATCTGTTTTATCTATAACTAATTCATTGTTGTACACCCATTTCACATGTTCTTAGAGTGGTGAATGATATGGTCTCATACAATAGCACTCTAGAACATTTAGAGATAAGAAGAAAATGAGACCACCTTCAAGTGGTCTCAGACCTTCAAGACCTTCAGTCTTCAAGTGCACTAATCAACCACTAGAGAAAGTATAAATAAACTTGGCTTTGTATTGTTCCCCCACTACAACCCATTATAGCACTTCTTTTCCAGCTCCCTGCTTTGACTTGTGCCTAAAATAAAATACCTTCACTTATTCCCACCCAATTTATCCTGTATCATTCTTGAGTAGTAGAAGAACTTGAGGTGCACTTTGTAAATTTATTTATGATTTCCTTATGGTGTCAATTGATGTTCCCTTGTGGTCCCTCTCATGGACTTTGTCAGATATTACTCAGGCAGTCCAGCTTATCACCACTATGTTGTTGACCTTCCGAACTCACAAACTGAGCAGAAGAATTTGTTTCCTCTCCCATTCAAACAAATTCTAAAACTTCGAAAGACTTAAATGAGTCCAAGATATTGCCCACTATTCCTAAACGAACAAACACTTACAAAGGTAGACAATGTTTGAGAGGCTTTATTACCAAAGATCTTTATTCATACTTGACTACTACTGAAAATTGTCAATGTTGTTAAGAAGCAGGAATTTATTGATATTAAAAAGAGACATTAGTTGTGGGCAATTCTTTCAAAGTTAAAATCTTTAAATTGTTGAGTGGTTTCTATTAACAGTCGTCATTGATATTTCTTACAATATTAGAAAAGTAATTAGGGAAGCTGTCTGTAGTGACCTCTACAGATATTTTTTATCTGAAGTGATTTCTGTATTTTACTTTCCTGCATAGAAGAGTGTTCAAAGAGCTTCCAGGTACCAAAACTGAACCCTAGTGCCTTAAACAATCCTACATTTCCTTTACAATAAGCAGCAAAGGTAGCTACTATTTTTAATTCTCAATGAAGTAATTCTCACATACCTTCCTGCAGAGGTCTACTATTAATATCCAGATAATGTGAAAGAACACTGAATATGCAGATACCATGTTTGCTCAACAAAGCTGAGGTAACTAGTGGTAACATCAGCATTCTGTATTCCTTGTGCATGTTATATGGGGTAAAGTGAGTACTGCATCTTGAAATGATTTTTTAAACCAATTATTCTTGATTTTTTCACTCATGTGATGTAATGCATCATGGGTTGTTTAATTTACAGCAATAAAATGGTTTGGGGTTAAATGTTACAGAGGTGATGAAGAAATTGTTCTGCTTTTAATTGATGCTGTGACCTACATTGTTCCCCAAGGCACAGCAGACATTTTTCAGAGAAGTCTCCTGTTAATTATAATTGTACTCTGTGGTGCTGGGTCAGTTGTCATTTCAATTGTATAAACTTTCAAAACTAAGGGGGTTTAGTTCAGTTATTTTAAATCACATTAGGTAAAGATTTGCCGTTAAGGCTGGTAGCTAAGATATCACTGTTTTCTGAGATGACAGTGGTTTCAGTCTCACAATCCCTTCTGTACAAAATACCATAATTTTTGAGGGTTTCAAGAGGTACCTGAATGGCTGTGCAGTCGCTGAAGGCACTTCCTGCATTCCTGAAGAAATGAAGCCAAAAGTACTGAGTATTTGTGTCAGCTTAAATTCCCAATACCTTCCTGTAGAAGGTCCTGACCATCAGCTAACCCTGTTTTTTGGAGTAAACCCTAACCTCACTGCACTGCTAAGTATACTTTGCGTTTTCTCCCAGAGACCACATCTGCGCATGTGTCCTGTGATCCCTATACCAACTACCTTACAGAAAAAGAAGCATGTTAGTAATTTAAATGAAAGATGGTTTACATTAGTGTGAAGTCAGCCCTTTCTAGCCGGTAAAACCTAAAAGTTGCTACACTTTATTCATAGACTCTCTTCACTCCCATTCTTACACAGAGAAACTTACGTGGTCAAGTTATACCAGACTATTCCTAACTTTCTCGAGAGGCTGCTTTTTTCCTCATGACAGACATGTTTTTTTATACTTTTTTTAACATCAGTTTAGTCTGAATGGGGCTAAAGCACATTTAACTCCGTTATAACCTGCTTACTTGAAACATCCAGGATTTCTTAATTCCTTAGGTGTGAAGTCAGCTTAGGTTGGATAAGCAGCTGGCTATCAGGACAACTACAAGTATTTCCCAAATCTGAAAGACTGACCCAGAGTTTCCAAGACTAAAGAATCAGAAAACGAGCAATTTTTGTAATCCCGCAAGTTATTGGACAATCTTGAAGTCACCCTTATACAGCAGTAAGGACTAAAGAAATTCAGCTTCTGAAAACTGGAGAAGCCTGAAGTAACAATATGATTTCACTACCTTTTCAGTTCTTTTAAAAGTTTTGCAGCTAAGGGTAATTTTCCTTAAGAAATATAAGTACTTTGATTGCTTCTGGAGACAACGTTCTGATTAAATATTTTAAAATCTTATTTATTAAACTTACAAAGCCAGGATGTCCCTTACTATTGGGAATGATTGATGTAATGTTTTTAGCTCTGAGCATAAATTCAGAAATTAGTCATAATTCACCTTGTAGCTTAAGGTAAAACAGTTACTGCAATGAAAAATACCTCCTGAAAAAGAAGTATGTTCTATGTTAAAACGTATTCCTATGTGCCTTTACTTTACATTGGTGCCTGCTACCTCAGTAAACAGACCTACTTAATCTTGCAATTTATTCAGTCTCCATATAAGGAGGGCCTTAAATTATTTTTCTCTTGCATTATCTTCACCAATTCAGAAAAGTGCAAAGAACGTTGTGAAAGATGAGCAATATAAACAGTGTCTTTAATTTTATTGTTAGGATATACTCTTTCTGTAGATAACCTAAAGCCTGTTGATTGTTTATATATGATTGTTTATATAAAGTGTTTATAGGAGGTTTACAGCTACAAGTGGAATTCTTTCCATATATTATTGAAAAAGTATTTCCTGGGGTAAAAGTGATCATGATAAAATATCTTTACGGTACAGAGTTGTGTTTCATGGAAACTCATAATAAAATGGTACTTTTTTATTTCTTGGTGCAATATAGAAATATAGAACAATCCGTAAGATCAAGCAACTAGGTCTCTGAAAAGAAAACATTCAGTTTAAATTTTTTCTTGATGTTAAAAACATATTTTTATTCGGTTAAGTATTGAAAAGAAAGATAGGAATCAGTAGATAATTTGGAGAGTTTTAGAAAACAAAAGGAAACAGATTAAAATAAAGAGCAAATTGATTAACTTGCCTGGCCTCATTTTCTATCATGGGAGACTTTTTTCTACAATGCCTTTTACGCTCAAGTCTCAATAACAAAAAAAGTAGCACTTTTTCTTTGTTCAGAAACTGATTGTTCTTGCTTACAAAAAACATTGTTGCTGATTGCATTACAAATGAGGAATGACTGAGTTAATTTTAATCCATATCTAAATCCTGTAGAAATTTTATATGTCAAGAAGCAGCTGAATCCCGTAAAGCATAGACAATTAAAATATCTTTCCATGTTCAGCATACTGAACATGAGCAAAACGTGCTCTTTATTCCAACTCTATTTAACAAAAATAAAAAAAAAAAGTTGCTTGATTGTCTAACTCAGACAAAGGAAAATTAGAGAATTAAAAAAATTATGTTTCTTCTATGGATTGGTTATCTACATGGCAGAGTACAATGATGAGAGATAGAAAATGTACAGCTTCTTTACTACGTAAGGCTTCAGTACTACTACAGGTTTTAATTATCGTTGAATGAGCGGGCTTAGGTCTTGTCTCACACGCACGTAATGTGTAATGTATTCTACTAAGAGCAGTTATAGCTTGCTTTGGTCATAGATATTTGAAAATTGCAGATTTTGTTTTAACGTATAAACCTTCTCATAGGTACATATTTATAACCTCACAGATATGATCAAAATACAGCTCTTTCTTCATTTCTGTCCTAAATTCAAAGGGTTTCTGCCCCTTCTAGTGGTGTGTGAAGACCTCTATCCCTTTAGAAATATAGAATTAAGCTTGTTGAACTAAATTTCCAATGACCAGGTTCTTCCATTTGCTTAGAAATTCTGTCAACAGAATTGTCTTTTTCTTTGCTTAAATTGTCCTTAAACTTAAACTCCACAGAACTTCTTGATCCCAAGTTTTTAAAACTTCCTTTGATGGTTTCTAAAATAACAAGTGCCTAAAATTATTTTTAAAATACTGTAGGCTCTAAGCCTCTTTCTTTAACTTTGAAGTTCTACTTTGAGAATGAGTGGAACTACATAGGACTGGCACCATCAGCCCAAACTATAATTCTATAATTGTATGATGGTGTGACTTTCACTGAAATTAGGGATTGATTGTGAAATTACAGACTGAGAACTAAACATTGTGGGCATCCAAATTTAAAAATTCCAACCTCTGTTACTGTTAATGTTTAGTTCAGGTTTTCCTTTCCTCTGTTTTATTTCCACTCCTACAGTATTAAGTTGCCTTTTTTTTGTCCTGGTAACTTGGAAATATTTGGCCATTTCATTTTAGATTTTCTTTCTCTTCACCTGTTCTTGCCAATTCGCTGTTGGTAAAACATACAACAAACTTTTTGTATCATAGTGATCATAGAATCATAGAATCATTTAGGTTGGAAAAGACCTTTCAGATGATCATGTCCAATCATTAACCCTACTCTACCAAATCTACCACTAAGCCATATCCCCAAGCACCACATCTATAGGACTTTTAAACACATCCAGGGATGGTGACTAAACCACCTTCCTGGACAGCCTGTTCCAATGCCTGACAACTCTTTCAGTGAAAAAAATTTCCCTAATGTCCAGTTTAAACCTCCCCTGGTGCAGTTCAAGGTGATTCCCTCTTGTTCTGCCACAGGTTACTAGTGAGAAGAGACCAGTGCCTGTGTCATCGATGGTGCAACATTCTGATATTATTTATGTAATGAAATACAAGAATTGGAGTAAACTTTAGTGAAGTATCTTTTCTGATATAATATGCATTTACAATTCTGGAAAATGCATCATTTTTTTGAAATCTTCAAACCTAGGCCAGAACTGGTAAAGTAACAAAAATAATTTTTAAAAAAAAAAATCTACTTTTCAAGCAGTTAAGGAGCTTTTCATTAATCAGTGCTAGCGAAGCAAGCAAAATCAGCTCCTTCTTTCAGAAATTTTTTTCCTTGTTATCTTTATAGCTGTTGTGAAAACTGGGAACTAGAGTGTAAGGCAACAATACCGTAGGAACACAGAATGAAAAGACAGACCCCTTCCCAAAGAGTTTCCAAATTCAGTAGAGGAAAAAATAAAAATAGATGAAGTAGGACAGAAGAGGTAAAAAAAACATATTAAGAAAGAACCAACTGCTGATAATTTTTAATTAATAATTACTCCAAAAAAGATGATAAAGGAGTAAATTTGTGGGATGCTTCACTGTTAGATTTCAAGCATCACTCCTGAGAACCTATTGGGAGATGGAAGTTGCACAAGACCAAATTTTACTCTCCAAAAGTACATACTGGAAGTGGCCAAAAGGACATTTTCGCTTGATCTTAGTGTACCAGATGCTTTGGGACAAAGGGGATAAAACTTCTTCCCTTATCCATTCTTAAGAATTTATTAACACCTTTCTTACCTCTGCAACACAACCTTAGGGGGAAAAAACCTTTTTTTTCACTGTGATGGATGTAGTTTGTGTTCCCTTCACATATGCCAAGAGATGGTGTGCTAGCCTGAAAGTGTGCTAACCACACATTTTCTAGGTTCTCATACTTCTGGCAATAACTATATTTCATTTCTTCTGCAGATGAATTAAAAGGTCTTTCACAAGGCCATTTCAAGTAGTAATGGGGCAAAAAGATAGATCTATAGTAAATGGTTAAATCTTACTCACTCTTTCACAGTGTAACAACTGTAATCTGGAGATGGTTCAAGTCTGGTATCAGCAGGTAGAAATGTTACCTATATTTTACAGATTATAAAACCCTTCCTATAGCTTTTGAAAAAACTGGGTGACTTCTTGAGTTCTGAGTCAAGATATTTTTTAAAATGTTTTGAGGGTTTACTATTTGCTACCCTTCTGCCTAGTAATTCAGCAATTTAAATTAGATAATTGCTGAGCAAATTTCAAAGTTGTTCTATGAATGTCAGCATTTGCCGCCTTTAGCTACTGGGAGAAGTACTTTTTGAATGAGCTGTTGATCTTAGAGTGAAACTTTTCTTCTTTAGCTTTCTAATAGAACTGTTAACTTTTTTCCCCTGATCTGTATATCTGTTAATAAAGAGAATGCCTTGGAATAGGAGAAAAAAAAATGGGTAAATTAGGGCAGATGACTATAATAAAGAGAGATTGATGAAAAATTACGGATGTGTAAGTTAAAAGGCCCTATAGAAAGGCACTGCATGAGCAAGAATGAATCTGAACAATGTGAACAAAAAAAAAGGGAATGGAGGGAAAGAACAGAGAAAAAAAGATCGATAAATTATCTGTGTCTGTCATTTGCTGAGTAGAGATTTCACATAAACAGCACTGGCATTTCTTGCATTTGATGTGATTGAATGAACCCGAATATCACTTATTAAAAACGATGGATTTATAGCTGTGTAATATATTCCTAAGCAACTAAACTATTTGCTCAGGATAATTTGATCACTTGCTTTTTAGTTTCCTTTTTAAAAAAAAAAAAAAAATTTAAAATACAGGTGCATGTGACTCTCCAAGTGTTAGGCCTTAGTTCTCAGGAGAGAGATATGTATCTTCACAGGCTTGCAGAGCACGATTCAGAGACATTGTGAAACTAGACTGTCTCTTTCTGTTGAGTACATAGAGATTGCCTGTTTCTCGAAGACAAATCAGTGTATAACCTTATATTGGTAAAGAAGTTGCTTACTTAAGCATATTTATTCTACTGGGAGAAGGCAATTTGAGGTTCAGTGCTCTACTGCCTTTACTTGAAACAGTCATGAAAGAAGAAATAATGCAGAATAATCCAGAGCCTTTTACTGATAAACAGTCTTTTAAAATAAAACAAAACAAAAAAAAAGGCAAAAATAAAAATAGTATTTCTTTTGAAAACTCTGACTTTATTCAATAAAGTTTTGTGCATTTGAAACTGGAAAACTAAGTGATTAAAGGCTTGGTCTTATTAGAGTCTAACTAATGTAAATCATCCAATCTGATTCCTGAAACACTTATCTTGTCATACATCCTTGTTACAAGCTCATATTACAGGAATTTTCTACCACTGGAAGCACTTCATTTACAGATCTGAGAACTTGAAATCAAATGAAGAGTTAAATGGAAATGATGGATAGAGCTGTGACAGTCTAGATTACTTGACTGCCAGTCTTAGGCTAAACAAAGCTCATGTTCCCCTTCCAGGTGGAAGAGAAAACGATCCTTCGCTCTCGTAAAAGATACTTAGCTAAATGTGGCTATTGACCAAGAGTCCTAATCTTAGTGAAACCTCTTCTTCTTTCCAAGCTTTTTGTGAAATTACATTGCCTATACACAAACCATCTGCTTATTTTGTCTGAGTACCATAAATATGCATGGTAATGTATATATGTAACATCCCAAGGCTGTCTGTACATCTAAAGGCATAACACAGTATGTGATTCAGAGGAGGGAGATTCAGAATTAACTTGGAAAAAAAAGTGTGTCGGCTTCATAAAGAAGAGATGAATTTTTTACTCACTCATCTTAGTGTTTTTGTATTTCTTAGATTTTTTTTTTTTTTTAATTAAAGAAAGGAATGCAGAGGCTTTTCCTACCATGGTGAGAAATGTGAAGAGGCAAAATTAAGAGGGACTTACTTATTGTGGTTAATTTAAGGTTTTAAGTGCCTATATCCTCTGCAGATTCTGGGGTACCAGGAATGTCAAATCAGCTGTCCTCAAGGAATAAAGGGTGACAATGACTGATTAAATATGAAAACCTGTTTGTAGGAGACACATTGTGAAGACTGTGTCTCATTTCTTTTGCCATTCTTCATGATGAAAAGTAGAGTGGAAGGCTTTGGAGAAATGGTGTCTCAGTCTCTTGAAAGAGAATTCAGTTTTAATCCAAATTAATTTTATGAAACTTCGGCATTAAATCCAATTTTATTAGGTGACGCATGTATTTTTAGAGATAGGATGGTCCCACAGATTAAAAGCAATGTTTTTGTGAGTCCTTGTATATTAAATGTGAAGGAAAGTATAAATAGCTTTGTGGAGTAAGCACAAATTTTGTAAGGTGCACTAAACTAGGTTCAGTGGAATGTTGCTGAATACTGCAGCTTTGCTAGTTTAGCTGTAAACTGTTCACTTAAAATTAGTCATTGCTGTCACAAAGCTTAAGATTTGTATACTGTACCATGTAGAGAGAGATTAAGGCCTTTCAATTGATGGCTAATTCTAATCTGGTCATTTGTTTTCATCTTCTATGAGTATGCTGAAACTGGTAGTTCCAAAAAGTCAGTAGAGAATTGCACTGACTTCAGTATTTACTTAGTGAGTGCCTCAACTCTATTTCTGTACACATTGCATTATTGGACTTTAGAAAGAACATTTTATTCATCTTTGAAAAGAATATTTAGAAGAAAATGTAGTGTTAAATATCCCATTCCGAGTAGAGTCTCCTGGAGGGAACTGTGTGACTACACCAGAACCAAAGGGGAGGGCAGTGCCACGTACCGCATGACTTTGTAATAGGTTTGCACTGTCACTGAGCTAAGGGAGATGCTCTCCTGCCACTAACCAGGACAAACTGACTCTCCATAGTTTTTCCTTGCCTGTTCATGTATCTTATTCCATTAGATGGAGCACAATAGGATTCTTGAGTCATTTTAGCGTTGCCAGTGTTTAGCTTGGTAAAGAAAATATGTATTTCACTCTGGTGAGGTGATCAAGCAAACCTGAGTGAAATATATTGTGAAAGGGAAGAGATTAAAAAAAAAACAGTGCTAATTCTGACATCAAATTATATACTGATGCAGAAAATGAAGGAGAGTAGGCCATTTCTAGCACTCAAAATCCTGCCGATACCGGGACTGTTAATGAAAATTGGTCTAATAATTTGAAATGCATGCATATCAAGCACGCATATCCCACATACTAAAATATTTTGAGTTAATGGAACTTCTATTGGAAATTATAATCAATATCTTATTACACATGTTACATTTTCAGTCACATGCACAGTATTTAACCTGTTCCACTGCTCCAACAGTAAACAACAGTTGAGATTTTCATCTTTCTCATAAATTACATCTCAGATATCGATGAAAGTATCTTCCCATATTAAGTATGTCGAGTGTACACCTTGTCATTTGTCTTGAGAGCAAATTGTTTCTCATTTAATTGCATTTGGGTATTGCTTCATTTGCTTCATTTCAAATACCATAATTAAAATATCAATGAGCATTGACTATGACAGACTTTGACAAATTCTTACTACTCCTTTTTCTGCCTTTTCAGGTAATTGGTATCATTTTGTCTAAATTCTGATTTTTAGATATTTTATTCAAAGTTTATTGTCAGCTAAATAACATTTAATTTTTTACATTGTTTATATCTGTACAGATGCCCAACAGATTGAGTGTTCTTTTACCAGTATATTCTCATATTCAACTATTCTTTTACACCTCTACATATACTATAAAACACAGGGAGGGGTGTGTGATGGTGTCAAATTTGTGACGAATACACATATTAATATCCATAAAAATGTTCAAAGAGCAATATTCATCTTAGCCTCTACACTGAGAAAATATCAAAGCAGCTCAGCAGTGTCTTATAAGCAGTTAATTAGAAATTTTTGCTTTCTCTTTCTGGCATTCTGTCCTGTCAGTGAGATTTTGATCAACTACAGAATTTCACCCAGACGTAATAATTTCTTTTTCATCTTGGGAAAGAGCTCAGAATACATCACTTTATTTTGTGAATACTGTCTGCTCATAGCAAGGAGGTTCATAAAAACCACACACTAGCAATACCCCAAAGGATAAGTCAATTAAAATATATTTAATTTACTGATGTTGTGCATATTGGGTGAACTGATGAAGAGAAAGTATTTAATATTTATCTTAGGAAAGATTTTAGATTAGATTAATAATACAGCTTCTCAGTCTAGTGGCTAAACCAATTTATGTAATATATCCAAAACTCCATATGGTTCCCTATTCCAAGATACAAGAATAAACTGTTTATATGTTTCAGATCACTTTCATAAACATGGAATTTTCTAACAGCAACCTCCATCCAGCTTTTAGCCTACCTAGGCCATCAGTCACCTCAGAAAAACAGGAACCACTATTTTAATATGGGTATCTCAGGCACATAATACTGAGAAACAATGCTAGTAATTAATAAAACCAAACTCTCTGATATTTTAGCATAGTTTATATATAATTATTCCATGGACCAAAAGAAATGAAAATATTGAGTCTGATACCCTGACAATATTTGTGGTATTGGACAAAATGTCTTCCCTGATCTTCTGGAATGACCTCTTTATTTAAGTGACATTTCTGAAATGATCTTTCATTTATATGAAAGACTTTTAAGAGATATTAGAGAGAGGAAATTTCTTAATGTACTGGTCAGAGAGACAGGATGTGATGCTGCCAAAAGAAAACAAAATGTTACAAGTAACTGAAAAAGTGGGGAATAGCATGGAAAAGTCTTCATTATACTAGCTGTGATATATTATGTATAATTATAATTGAGAACACGTATTTCTTCAGATTCTTATTTCCTTTTGCTGATGCCAAACATTATCCAGATGGTATAGTTCATTTTCTGTAATCACCTCCTTTTAATCTCATGCGTTTCCTTTTTCTCCTTTCTTTTTTTTCCCCTAGAAAAGATATGATAATGTCCTTCATTCTTAGACCTATTGCCTTACATTTCTCTCCATTGGAACTATTTCTTAGTTCATAAATTTAATTTGTATTTTTTTTTCTTAAGCGTGACTTTTATGTCTATTTGGTGATTTCAGATTTGATGGCCTGCCTGCTTTAGAAGCAAGTATTACTTGTAAAGAATATTGCCTGTTATTGGTATCATTTTCAGATCTGGAACAGTAAGGATTGTATGGATGAGTTATATATATATTTCACACATATGAATTCAGAGGTTTCATGCTATCAACCAACATATTTTTTACACCAGTCTGAAAAACACAAGATTATCTGCATGCGTTGGAAACAGACTGGAGAGCCATGAACTCTTGTGTTTATTCTCAGTCTCCTGTCTTTGCAGAATCTCCTTTTCAGTATCCACAAAATAAAGAAACTCTTTGTATGAAAGTTTCAGAATTCCCATTAGCCAACCTCTGTAATGAATGAACAATAGAAAAGAATTAACATAGACAGGGAAGCACATGATTCATCTTATGCATTAGCTTTTGTTGTCATTTCCATTAAAATTAACAATTTTAATATCCATGTGGAATTTAAATAACATCTCTTTTTTTTTTGCCTGGCTATTTCCTAACACAGAGCAACTTAATCTAAATTTCCCTTTGTCTCTGAGACTTAAGCATACCAACAGAATAACAGAACCATAGAATAGTAGGGGCTGGAAGGCATCTCTAGAGATCACCGAGTCCAACCCCCTTGTCAAAGCAGGTTCACCTAGAGCAGGTTCCATGGGATTGTGTCCAGGCGGAGTTTTGAAAGTTTTCAGAGGGGACTCCACAACCTCTCTGGGCAGCCTGTTCCAGTGCTCCTTCACCCTCAAAATCTGCCATTAGCTTCAGAAAGTGCAGTTATTTAGAAGAGAGTGAGCTGAAAAGTGAAATCACTGAACAGAATTCTTCTGTTCTAACTCAAACCAGGACAGTCCTGTTGCTGGGCACTACTGTAAAGGGTCTGGCTCCATTCTCTTGAGATCTCCCTTTAGATATTTGTAAGCATTGGTAAGATCTTATCTCAGTTTTCTCTTCTCCAGGCTAAACAGACCCAGATCTGTTTCTTTGTAAGAGAGATGCTCCAGTCTTCTAATCAACAGGTGATGTCATCACCATGAGAACTTAGAGAGACATAAGTATATATAGAAAACTTTTCCAGGCACTGATATGCATGTGACAGCTATCTGAGAAAGAATCAATCAGCTCTTTGAGCAGTCCACTTAACTCATAACAAGAAGTAAAAATAAATGAACCTGCCAGGAAAATCAAACTGATGAAATTTAAATTTTAAATCAGCATTACCCAGGACAGTGGGATTAAAACTCCTAACCTTTGCAATTTTTTTTTTATTTTACTTTTTTTCAGCAATGCTAGTGCCCATTATGATGCTCCTTAGCACCATATCAAGTACCAGTGTAGAAATGATGGAAGGCAGAGTGATGACTTCTACCTACTTAATTGTCATCACTACCTTCTGTATCTCCATGGCAGTTCTTGCAAATCTTTCTGGTCCTTCCAGATGCAAACTCAGAGACTTCCTCACTGGTCGCTGTTCTGGGTGCTCCTTTGTGTTTGTGTAGATGATCACATAACCTAACACTTCTTGTAAACCCATCTACACTCTTCACAGCCAATTTTCATTGTGACTTTGTTCTCCTCATGCTTTAGCACATATCAGTTCATCCGAGAGCCTGTTTAACTGATTTTGGAAAGAAATGTGTTCATGTGGAAATTCAAGGATTTGGTGGCAGTAGGTCTTGTGGCAGAAGTGAAACATAGGCATACTTGCCCGATCTTTATTCTCTGCTTGTCAATCCACAGGAAGCAAGACTTGGGGATCTTAATGCCAGGAGGGGCTATAAGAGCAGGCTACTTGAAGAGCCATTAGATTTATTTGCATTTCCTTAAGCCAGCAACTTGCACTGGACTAAAGAACATTTAGATTTCAAAGACCTCTATCTCCCTGCAAGACCTTCAGTCTGAAAAGGTATCAGGTAACAGAGAAGCCATCATTTCCTTGGGCAGTTTGTTCTGATGGCTGCTTTCCCTGCTATTAGCATGTGCCTCATTTCCAGTGTAAAGCCGTCCAGCAACAGTTTACAGGGAGTGGTTTTTATTATGGCTTTTTCTTTTATAATAAACACTGCATTCAAGTCACTTCTCAGTCATCAGATGGAAAGTTAAACAGCTTGAGTTTTAACCTTTTACTGAAAGAAAATTTTTCTCCATTCTTTGAATAATTTCTTTCTTTTATTTTTTTAGGACTTGTTTTACAATGTTCTGATTAAAATGTAGACACTTTAATTTTATGCAGTATCCCTGAATTGGAGTTATCGTGCAATATACTAAATTAAAATCGTTTCTATACTGCCTTTTGCTACTAAATGGATCTATTGGTCTTCAAGTGTGTATCTTGGAATCAGGTTCAATTTTTTCCAAAATAAGCATAGAATCATAAAATCATATAATTGTTTGGGTTGGAAGGGACCTTAAAGATCATGTAGTCTAACCCCTTTCCCATGGGCAGGGACATCTTTCTCTAGACCAGGTTGCTCAGGGCCCTTTCCAGCCTGATCTTGAACACTTTCAATGATGAGGCATCCGCAACTTCTCTGGGTAATCTGTGCTAGTGTCTCACCATCCTCATAATAAAAAAACCCAGCCTCTTCCAGATGTCCAATCTAAACCCACCCTCTTTCAGCTAAAACCATTGCATTTGTCCTATCAGTATGGGCCCTAGTAAAAAGATGTCTTTCTCCATCTTTCTTGTAAGTCCCCTTTTAATACTGAAAGGTCAAAATAAGGTCTCTCCAGAGGCTTCTCTTCTTCAGACTGAACAACCCCAGCTCTCTCAACCTGTCCTCACAGGAGAGGCGTTCCAGCTTCCTGGTCATTTTTTGTGGCCTTCTCTGGAACTGTTCCAAGAGGTCCATGTCTTTCTTGTGTTGAGGACTCCAGAGCTGAACACAGTCCTCCAAGTGAGGTCTCATGAGAGAGGAGCAGAGGGGCAGAATCCCCTCCTTCAACCTGCTAGCCCCACTTCTTTTGATGCAGTCCATGTTACAGCTGGCTTTCTGGACTGTGAGTGCTCATTGCCAGCTCATGTCCAATTTGTCATGGTTTTCATGTTTCATAAACCTGGTAGGAGCTTCTTTGCAAGCCCACCACAAGCACTCAATTCTTTCCAGATTTCCTATTCTCCAATATTCAACTCCTCTTTCCGTAGAATTTACCATTTTCTTTATTCCTAAATATATAACTTATTTATATTAAATAAATAAATAAATTAAAATTGAATAGGGTTAATTTCACCTATTTCCAAACATTTACAATATCATGAGTGAGCCTGCACTTTCTTTAGCATCAGTGGAAACAAATAGGCATTTTTAGGCTGTTACTAATCTGAACAATCATAAGCATGTAAAAGTGCCTGTTTCTCTGACTATGAAAAGTAGGTGGCTCTTACAATGAGGCAACTGGCTCAGATATTCACAAAGCAGGCATTTTAGTTGGTCAGATGAATCCCATCTCTTCTGGGGGAATGGACTTCTACAGCTCTGCTTTCAGTACTTTTAACCATTCCAATATTTATGTCATCCGACATTTTCATGAGAAACACTTTTACATATTTCAAACCATTTAATGAAATGGTTCTATAGCGCAGGACTTGCTACTATAGCCACAAATCTACAGAGACATTTTCATTCAAGTCTTCTTACTCCACTGTTGACTATTTTTTATGTCTAGCCATTCTTTGACTGTTAAACCTATGCTTTAATGCTATTTAATAGCATTAATTTTCTATGTGGTTCTTGTGTAAAGGCCTTTCAGAAGTCTGAATATTTTACAGTTGAGAGTTATCTTTATCAGCCACAGTGGTATGCTCAACAGAGGATGAAATCAGATTTAGCAAGACCTGTTTTCCATAAAATCTAGGGCAAGTACTTAGCAAAATTTCTCTTTAATTTCTGTTAAACTGAAAATCTTTCATTTCTATCAGTGTTCCTTTTCTAAATTTCCCAAGAAAGACTACATTTAACAATATAATTCTTATGACCCTTCACATGATTGCTCTAGCTTTTTATATCCCACTACAAAATTCTTAGTGGATTAACCTGAACATCATCTGCAGCCATGATACCATATAATTTAAAATCAATATGAGAATATTTTATTAGTTGCTTAATATAAGAATAGATAAGAAATATTCAGTTTTGCTGGATGTATATATGTATTTTAATGGCCATAACTACCCATGTAAGTTTAAGAGTTATCAATGCAGATTCAGAGGTCAATCTGCTTCTTTTTTTCTTTTTTTTCTTTTATTTCCTCATTTGAAAGATTTGTCTTTTAAAATCATGAACCAGATCAGCCTTTTGATCAGAAGATGTACAAAGTTTCTTTTGTTTACTTGAAAAAATTATATTTAGAAAGAGAATACATATTTTAGTCACGACTATCAGGTCTTCCAGTAGAACGGATTATAGTGCTCTAAACACTGTGTGTGAACTACATTAAGATGTACAACTGCTGTTATAACAAATGGTTTTTTACTCTCAGAGTTCTCTATAAAGGATTTTGACTGCCTGGTATATAAAAACATCTTTTGTCCTATTTCTCAGAACTACCAGGGGCAATAAGTTATCTTCACTTTTTCTGTTTTAATAGTACAGATGACACTGGAGTCAAAGCGGTGACTGGTAATAGCTGAATGAAGATGTCCAGTATAGTCATCTCTCCACTTGATTCATCCAGACTTCTGATTTACTCCACTATGTTTTGGTTTCCGAAAGCACCAAACTGTAGTGATTCATTGGTTTCCATGCCTGTGGACAATACCCTTAATTTTTTGTGACATCAGTCTTTGTACTTCTGACATCCTCATATGATAATTCCACACTTGCTAGCACAGGTACACTCTGTTGCCTAAAATAGCTGAGCCACAGAGAGATTACTTAATATGTGAAAGATATTTAAATGTTCTTCCAAAGTTATAGAAACAAGATTTAATGGATAATTTAATTTTGAATTTGTGAATAGGCTTTTAGTTGGAAAGCTATCCTGATCTAAATTCAACTTGTCTCTTTAAAAAATAGAATGCATATTTAATCACTTACTATTCATTAGCTTCATGTTTTCCCTCACTCCATAAGATTTTAGTAGATATTATGGCTTTTTTAAAGTCAATAAAAATGACACAGTTATATTACAAATATATGGGAATTGATTTGCTTAAACACTCACTCCTTGATCATCCCTCTCAGATATAGGCCTTTGGTTTTTATTCCTTCTTTCAGGCACGCAACTTATTTACCATTTCCGAGAAGTGCTTTAGAGGTTGTGACTATAAATACTGTCAGTGCTTCCATTTCCAAGATATGCATGTTGCATACATCTACTTACTTTCAATAATGAAATTTCAGAGTGGTTTTTACTTTTCACCATCGCTGTGTGTGTCACAGAACTGCTGAACTGGGAGGAACCTTACGAGGTCTCTGTCCCAGCCTTCTCTTTAAAGCAGGGTCAATACTGAAATTAGAGCAGTTTGCTCAGGGTTAGCGAGTTACATATTGAAAACCTCCAAGAACTGAGATTCCATAACCTCTTTAGATCCCTGTTTCAGTTCATCATAATCTTCATAGTATTTTTTTTTTCCCTTATATCCAGATGAAATCTTCTCCAATTCAATTTCTGACCATTGTCTATTCTCCCACTAAACATCTGAGTAAAGAGCTCAGCTCTGTCCTCTTGGTTAACTACCTTCTTGCAGATATCAAAAAGCTGCCCCGGACTCCTTCTCATGTTGTTCAGAGGCAGATGTACATCTCTTTCTTCACTTGGTGGAACATTTTCTTCAAGATTCTTTCATGCTAATTTGTATGAGTTTCACACACCTTTTTCCCCAGTTATGCTACTGAATGCACTCATTTCTATTACATTTGATATTATGAAGTCAAATTATTTTTTTTCTTGAAACCTACAATATTCTAAATGAGCCAAGCTCTTCAGATCCTCAATTTTATTACTCACCCTTTAATACAGAATCTAGTTATCATGCTTTGTTATTCAAATCTTCATTTTGCCTAGATAGCTTAACAACTTTTGGCAGTAAGATGTTAATTATGCTTGCAATAATTGACCTTCTCACCTATAAAGTGCAAGTAGGTGCATATATGGAAATTAAGACTTATAAATATGACAGAATGCCAGCAGTATTTGACACCATTATGTACCTTCTGTCTGTCTTCCATATGTTTTGAGCTAATAAAGCAGATGTTTGAATTGGGCTCACTTGAGTTACAACATTTAAAATACAAGTCCCTTTTTTTGTTTAATTATGATGGATATATTAAAATACAAAACCCAAAGAGATCCCTTTTGCCACATTCCTTAGTGTTCTGCTTTGGATCTGGACCTTTCCCCTCTTAGCCCATAGCAAGAACAACTTTTGTACCTTTCGTGCAGATGTAGAATTATTTTCTGCTTTTTTATTCTTATTGCCCCAGCTAAGGGAAATGTATGATGATTTAAGAATCTTTGTTTTCCTTTTAAAGGAGATTTTCTGTTCATCATGACTGAAAGAAAAGACAATGAAAGCATGAAACAAACATCAGTGAACGCTCTTTCCTTTTCAATACTGGTTGTCTTTTTTACATTTCTTACTTGTTACAGTATTTTTAGATGAGGGTTTTTTTTCTGATGTTTTCTAATGATAATGTTAAAAATATCGATACTACATGCATTTTTTTCCCCTTTGACTGCAACATTTAACCCTTAACCTAGATAAAATGGCTTATATTGGGTAATTAAAATGGCAGGAACTGTAAAACCAGAATTCCGGGTATTAAGCTTCTTTAATTTTTACATTTTTTTGAAATAATGAATGGAACAGATACAGCTAATGGTCTTCCCTGTGTCATGGGAAATACTGGCTTCTGGAGATATGAAAATGATTTTCACAGTATAATTGGGGTCCTCCTTCCCATGTGGCAGAGCTCCAGGCTTTGCACTGGTAGCAGGCTGAGTGCTTGAAAACTCAAACTAAGAGCTTTGTGGTAGATGGAGCTAAATGTCTTCACCTCATGTGTGGATTCACCCAGTGTTGAGCAAGCATAGAGGGAGCACCGGGATGTCAGGACCACCAACACCCACTTCCCCACAGCCTGAGCTTTTGCAAAGGTCATTCCTGCATTACATGGTGCAGTCATTTGCTCAGCTCTTCTGCAGATGCTCTATAACACTGTCCAGCATTAATGTAATGCCAAGCTCAGTGTCCAGGAGTTCAAATAGCTTTAATATTCTTACACTATCAGATGACTGGGATAGTAAAGAGACAAACCCACAAATTCATTAAACCGCCTCTGCCAAGAACAGAGGCTGTATCTTGCGTAGGTCTGGTAGCAGTTGGCAATTAAATGTTGTCTACACTGAGAGGAGCAGCCTTTGTAATCTGGAAAAGACAGGATTTGACTATAATGCAGGAAATGTTGACTATTTGTACCGTTGGTCACTAGTGAGATTTCTGTGGATCAACTAAGCTCTCTAGCCCCAGGACAAAGGAGACCTCAGGGCAGACTTACATAGGATTAGGACTATGTGAATATACATTAAGGCTCTTCCATTCTTTATACCTGTTAGGACTTTTATTTTTGCTGTTGACAATTTCTATTTGCAGCTTAGTTTTTCTCATAAATTCATGAGTGCTTACTGTCACACTGAGTTCTGTACTGTTCTTCAGAATTGCTACAGCATGAACCCTCATCTGTGTAGGAAAGGCTCTGACATCTACAGGCTGCATTGAACAGCCCTGAAGATAGAAAGGAATATATAATGTGCAGTGGCCAGTAGATTAAAAAAAGCTTCTGTATATTCTGGTAACACTCTTCATTCTACTCCAATTCATGTATGGAAATCTGAATTCCAACCATCTGGGAATTAAGGGAAAGTGCTGCATCTGCTTTACAAATATTTGACTTGCCACTGTTTCTCTGAGGAGATTTTGACTTGCTTGAAAAACAGTGGTGCAAAACCTGAGTGTTCATTAATTTGCTGTTGTGTTCAGAAATGGAATTCACTCATCGTCAGAACAATCTGCAAAACTTTATTCATAAAAGCAACTTTTTCTCCAGTAACTTGTTTCTTAAATTTACATTTTATGTTATGCCTAGCAGGACAAGATTTCCTTTTCTATCCCGTGTAACAATTTTAATGTCACTTATCTCAAATAAGCTCTGACTGCATGTGCTCAATCTATAGAATTTGAGAAGCTGAATCAGCATTGCTGCAAACGAGCACTTCTAGAAAAGCAAGATCTCTGTGCAGTTTGTATATTAGACAGAAAACACACTGACTATAGATGTCAGCTCTGTATGAAATCAATGAGCATTCTTTCTAACTACTGAGCTAACCAGACTGGCTTTGTGCAAATGGTGATTGTGATGAGAGTTTTCATTCTTTCACATTTTGCAAAAAGCTGCCTTACCCAAATATATGATCATATCTTCTTATTTAAATATTCTTCTCCTCTAGAAACATGTTTGTGATTTTGTGATCTCATTAACATTGAATGTAGAGTTCCTGTTAATGACAAAGGAGACTTGAAAAGTCTTGTACGTGTGGCAAAACTCAGAAGTAATCATACAGTACAGCATTCTTGTAATCTCAAGACATCTTAAAATAAAAAAAAAAATTAATAATAACACCTCCTGCAATGACTAAAATTTGAAGTGTCAGAAGTTGCACCCTGGTATTTGCACTCCAGATACGCTCTTCTGTGAGGAAGGTGATGATTCATTGTACCTCTGTTAAAAGCTGCTAAATGTAAGTAAAAATGAATTCCTTTATTTCTTCATCACTTCTGCAAACTGTAGGTGAAAGACCCAAGGACTGAGTATTTTACTTCTATCTACATTATTATTAATGGAAGGCTACGAGGATGATTAAGGGACTGGAGCACCTGCCTTATAAGGAAAGGCTGAGAGAGCTGGGGCTTTTTAGTCCGGAGAGGAGAAGACTGAGAGGGGATCTGATTAACGTGTATAAATATGTGAGGGCTGGGCATCAGGAAGGAAGCGACAACCTCTTTTCACTTGTGCCCTGTGATAGGACAAGGGGCAATGGATTCAAGCTAGAGCACAGGAAGTTCCACCTCAACATGAGGAAGAACTTCTTTACTGTAAGGGTTACGGAGCACTGGAACAGGCTCTCACAGGTTTTGGAGTCTCCTTCTCTGGAGACTTTCAAGACCCGTCTGGATGCGTTCCTGGGTGATCTGCCCTAGATTCTTTGATCCTACTCTGGCAGAGGGATTGGACTTGATGATCTGCAGAGGTCTCTTCCAACCCCTAACATTATGTGATTCTGTGATTATCAGAACTTTCTGTAAAAGACTAGGAGATTTCTTTTGGAGGAGGTGAAGAGGGGCTGGGTAAACTGCTGCCACTGAGGAAACGTAGCTACCACCTTTTTAAATATAGAGTCATGCTCTGTAGCCTTCAAGGATGTTTTTCAGGATGTTTTCTTGCTGCTGAAGACTACCAGGCTCTTCCCAGGTATAATATAAGGTGGCCTAAGCAAGATGTTTTTGCAACCTTAGCAAGTATATGAGCACCAGATACATTTACATGCAGTGTCCCTGAAGTCTCTATCACACCATGTTCTTTTAAGCCTTTGGGTGAATGCTCTGATAAGTTGAGTGTAGCTGACTTTCCCTTAAATATCCCAAGAGGACAGTGACAGTGTTGTCTCAAGCATAGGACTAGACACTATGAAAGGCAAAACATAAGTCAAGAACCCAGTGAATTTGACTTGGCTGCTGTGTCACATCTCTCTCAATGCTGAGATTGAGACTACTACAGCTCCTGGAGCAATATATCTCTAAGGTCATCATAGTCACAGACCCATTAAACTATGAGAGTTGGAGCAATCAGTAGTCAATCTGTAAGTGACTCAATTGCTATAAGACTTCCTAAATTGTCTAATGTGTTAAAGCAGCAATAACAGTGAAATTTTCTTGACTATAATTTCCAGGAACGACAATGTCTGTTGGAAAGCACTTGAGAAAACTTACATTAAGATAAATTTGAATATCACATTATCCATTAAGAACAAGATAAGCTCAGAAGTCTCATTTCCCATAAGCAAAAAATTCAGCTGCCTCAAGTGTGTTAACCTGTCTCAGTTACACAACTCTGGACATCTTCCTCAAGAATGCTTTATTTTCTTAGTATTATACTGTTAGAAGCCTTCGATTTTTCTTCATTGGTATCTTGAACATAACGATTAATATTTACAAGAAGAAAAGATCAACTTTCCCACACTAGGAAATCAAAGCAATATTTCTACCCACCTGAAAAACTTCTGACATTGCTGCAATTTGCTGATATAGTTTATTTATTTGCTGAATAGAGATAAGTTGGAGGTGAACTATTTCTTAACTTCAGCCTAGTTTTTCTGCTATATATTCTAATTGCCAGCAATGCGTAGTGTTCTTACGAAACTCAAAAAACCCCTAACTTGTCATAGCATGCAATCATGCATCATTAATTACTACTAATAAAAAGGGTGTATGCTATCTGATTTTGTTAAGATGGTGCAAATATAATTGGTAAAGCGACCAGTAACCACCCCTATGGTATTTTTCATATAAATCGATAATGAGGTTTGAGGGTCTGATCTTGTAGTTCATATTACATTGAAACCCAATAAGAGTAGCTAATGAAAATGAATATTTTACTTTTATTCTGTTTTTCTCTCTTAGACAATGACAGTCATTGAAGTTTCATTATATTTCTATATCAATATTGTTTTAAATATTTGGTTTCCTACTATTTCCATCAGAAAAAATTTAAGGAAAGTGCTTGTCTACAAACTTATGTGCCTTGACAGACCAACTATCATGCACATTTCTTCTTCATATGACATAGTTTGCCTTCCCCCAATGCAAAGAGGAAAGCAGTGAGTGGGTTGTGAGCTGTATGAATCTTTCTAATGGCCTTAACTTGGTCTGTGGGTCATAGATTGGCCATCCTTGAATTGGTTGGTCCTCCTTGTCTAACTCCTTTGTGCAAATGTCAAGTTCTGCCTGACTTGTGCCTAACAGGCATGTAGGATGTGTGAAGATTTTTATATATGAACTATGATGATATAAGTAACTACCTGGTAGGGGAAAAAACACGTAAGCACCTTTCTGAGTGAAGATGTTGACCTAGATAATGTGAGGCATAGCTCAGGGGTATAAGGTGAAGTTCATTTCAATTTTAGTGTTATTTAACAGTAGGCCTGGTGAAGATGAGACCCACAAGTACCATTTCATCTAAAATTGCAGCACACTCACCGCAAAGATGCTTATATTTTATGTTACTCACTGACTTATGCGACCTGAATACACTGCTCTTCCATGTTTCTGTTGCAAGGGTTTTTTTCCTAGACAATTTCAGTAAACCATGAAAGAAAACAGAACTCCTGCTCATGCACAAGCTTGTAATTATACAGAGGAATTTGGCTCCACATTTAGTCTTTTAAAAGCATTTAAAAGGTATTTACATTCAATTCTGTAGGAGAAATTATTCTTCATTGTTCTATGGATGGTAGCTCAAAGATGAGAAAGAAAAGATTGTGGCTATTCAATCATGGTTGTGGAAGAGGGATTTATTGTGTTTCAGAATTAAAACTCATTCAGACTAGCTTGGTTTAGTACTCTAAAATTACTTTAGAATACCCAGCAGCAATGAAACCTGATAGTGACCCAACAGAAAAACTACAAAGAAAAGAAAAAAATGTACCTAGAAGAAAAATGACAGGTTGCACATTATTTCAACAAATTCTTTCAGGAAGCGCAAGTGCATTTATAGGTGCCAAAGGGACCCAACTCTTAGACAGTGTCTGCTTTCCTACTTTTTATTTTATTTAGAGTTCTTACCTAAAATTATTAAAAAGACCAAAGAATAGCAAGAATCAATACACTTTAAAATCTGAAAAACAACCAGGATCCCTGAAGCTTACCAGAGGTTTTGACTCATTAAATGTGTCTAAGCATAGTGACAGTGTCTCATGCCACAGTAGTGCTGATTCATGTAAAGAATAACAATCTGCTAATTCTATCAGCTCTATTGTTAATTCAAGAAGCAAAGGTCTAAAGGTTTCCAATGTTCTGAAAAAAAAAAAAAGGAGACTTTAAAATGTGGGAGTTTAAAATAAAGTGATAGCTCATTTTTATTTTCTCTATTTTTATGTTGTGAAACACAGACATATAATGGATTGCTAAGCAAAATTCTCACTTCTGTTAATCTAGAGCTATTTTTTATACCTTGTACCTCTTTTTATTATGATCAGTTGAAAAATGTTGATTCTTTTGTGTACACATTTTTCTCTCTGTCTCATTTTCCTGGAAGAAGACCACCTGTATTTCTTACATGAGGCTAATAAAACGTATTCTAAAGCATTTCATAGAGGGCTCCAGTGAGTTTGCAGAAACTGAATGAGCATCATGGATTAAGTTGTTACTATTAGTGACATCTCCCTGCAGAATTAGAGAGAGAATACTTACATACAAGAGAGATACTGTCTTACTTGCCTTTACATCTGTTTTGCTTCCTCTCTACCTCTGCATCCCCTGATTAAAAGTGAACATGAATTCCATTGATTTATCTTTTCATATACTTCTTGGTCCTTGTACAGTTGGGCTTTACCAACTGTTCCAAAGCCTTACAGAGATAAAAAGAGGAAAATACCTCTCAGTGTACAGTTAGCAGCTCCAAGCAGTTATGTACTGTTTCAGTGTGAGGATTGAAAATTTTATCAAACATACAGATGTTTAAGTGCAATAGGTCAGAGATGGAGAGTCGGTGACATTTCCTGGGATTTTAGCCAAGATAAGCAAATATCAGATTTTGTTCAAGGTATAATGTATCCTTTTCAACAAAACTAGCAGTTCCTTGGGCACCCAGCTATGATGTCAACTAATGTGGCAGGAAGGTGAAGTTTCTCAGACAAAATGAAAAGCAAGACAAGAGAAGCAATTTCAGCAGTGAGGCTCTGTAAAAAGTAGCTGTAAGCAGTGGGAGGCAGATGGGGAAGCAAATTTCAGCCTGCAGAGTGGGAAGAGAAACAGTGGCCATTGCAATGGAGCTGTTACAAGACAGCACCAGCAAAAATGAACATGCATCAATGAGGATGAAGTATTACCGACTAATTCTGTGCCCATGTGTAGACATAGCCTTGGTCACTGCATGGTTCACTCACTGCCTATTAATTCTCTATGCTATAGCTGAAATTCAGTCCTTATTTCATTCAATAAGGGGTCTCCTGTAGACTCTAATCAGTTCAATCAGCCTAGCATTAGCCTGAATGAAATAGGCAGAATTGCTCTGGATTTCCACAGCAAAGCTGACAGAATAATTGGTCTTCTTTTTTCAAGGATCTTTAAAATATGAGATACAGTGTAGTTTTGTCTGTAACACTCTCCTTAAAATGCCATATACTTGTTCAGTCATTTAATAACTTTTTGGCAAAGCATGGTATTTTGATTTAATAGTGGATTTAATATAGAATATTTTAAGAAGGTGGATGACATTACAACCTTTTTGGAGGTACTTCCATTCTCCTACTGCACTGTGAAAAGATAGACTACATACACTCTAAATATTTTTTTTTTAAAAAAAAAAGAAATTATAGAATTGTAGAATATTTTGATTGGAAAAGACCTTTCAGATCATCAAGTCCAACTGTTAACATAGCACTATCAAGTCACCACTAAACCATGTCCCTCATCACCATATCTACACATCTTTTAAATTCCTCCAGGGATGGTGACTCCACCACTTCCCTGGACAGTCTGTTCCAATATTTGACCAGCCTTTCAGTGAAGAAATTTTTCCTAATATCCAGTCAAAACCTCCCTTGGCACAACTTGACACTCTTTCCTCTTGTCCCATCACTTATTAGTTGGGGAAAGAGACTCCTTTCAGGGAGTTGTAGAGAGCAAAAAGGCCTCTTTTTCTCCAGACCAAATAACCCCAGTTTCGTCAGCTGCTCTTCATAAGACTTGTGCTCTAGACCCTTCACCAGCTTTGTTGCCATTCTCCGGACATGCTCCAGCACCTCAATGTCCTTCTTGGAGTGAAGGACCCAAAACTGAATACAGTCCTCGAGGTGCAGCCTCACCAGTACTGAGTGCAGGGGGATGATCACTTCCCTAGTCCTGCTGGCCACGCTATTTCTGATACAAGACAGGATGCTGGTGGCATTCTTGACTACCTGGCCACATGCTGGCTCATATTCAGCCAGCTGTTGACCAATAACCCCAGGTCCCTGTTGGCTGGACAGCTTTCCAGCCACTCGGCCCCAAGCCTGTAGTGTTGCATGGGGTTGTTGTGGCCCAAGTGCAGGATCTGATGCTTGGCCTGGCTGATCCTCATACTATTGGGCTTGGCCCATTGATTCAGCATGTCCAGATCCCTCTGTAGAAACTCCCTACCCTCAAGAGGAGATCAATTCTCCTGCCAAAGTTGTTGTCTGCAAACTTACTGAGGTTGTTCTTAATCCCCTCATCCAGATCGTTGATAAAGATATTAAAGAGAACATGTCCCAATACTGAGCCCTGGGTAACACCACTTGTGACCGGCTGCCAGCTGCATTTAACTCCATTCACCATCACCCTCTGGGCCTGGCCATTCACCCAGGTTTTTTATCCAGATAAGTGCACTCCCATCCAAACCATAAGCAGCCACTTTCTACAGGAGAATGCTGTGGGAAACAGAGTTAAAAGCTTTACTAAAGTCTAGATAAACAACATCCACAGCATTTCCCTCACACACTGTGGGTCACCTTGTCATAGAAGGAGATCAGGTTAGTCAAGGGGGACCTGCCTTTCATAAACCCATGCTGACTGAACCTGGTTGCCCAGTTGTCCTGTATATGCCACCTAATGGCACTCAAGATGATCTGCTGAATAACCTTTCCCAGCACCAAGGTTAGACTGACAGGCCTGTAGATCCCCAGATCCTCCTTCCTCACCTCCAGTCAACTGGGACCTCCCCATTCAGCCACAACTATTGATAAATGATAGAAAGTGTCTTGGTGAGGACTTCTGACAGCTCCCTCAGTACCCTTGGGTGGATTCCATCCAGCCCCATAGACTTATGTGTATCCAAGTCATGTAGTATTAGTGGTGTAGTAAAACCTCCTGTATAAAACATTTTAGGGACAGACATTTTTTGACCAAAAATCTATAGAAAGAAGATGGGAATGTAATTCAAAATGGATATTAAACATGCCCAATTTAATGTACCATTCTCTGGAACAGTAGTGAACCTGCAACATCTGTAGGGTTATGATTTGTGTAAAGGTCAACCGAGCTAAGTTTTTAAAAGGATCTTTTCCCACCACTGGTATTTTGGAAGCTACCATATTTGTGACCAGTCTGCATAACCACGCACTGCATGTCAAAGCATCATACTGTTGAGAGTTATATGACATCTACCCTTCTCTTGGGTAGATGGGCACAAGGGCTCTGCAAGAGGTTACAAGGCAGGAAATGGCAGCTGCAGAGTAAGTCTGGGTTAGGTGGACAGAGAATGACAGGAAAAACCCCTGGTGTCACCTCCTACTGCAAAAATACCTCAGACAACATGTTATCCTCAGGTTTAAACGGTGCCCACAACAGTCCATAACTGAACGATGAGTCCTGATGTTCATATTTCCATGCCCACAACATTAATTTCACAAACACTTCTTTTCACTCCCTTGATGACCAGGGAATGAACCTGGAATGCTAGTCTTTCCATAATTATCCCTGCTTGTGTGAATGTAGATATATAGAACTACACGTCAGAATTTTCACATTCCTCAAAATTAACGATCTCCAATTTTTCTTGCCTACGACTTCTAGTAATTCTGTAGATTCTTCAAGTCTTTCTTCATTCCATGTAATGTTATTTTCACAGAATCCTGTAACGACTAGACAGATAAAAAAGAATTCTGTACAATTCATCTTTACCTTTTCAGACTTCATATATACTCATTAAAACAATTCATGGCAGTTCTTTCTTTCTAGGGAGTCCGACCAGGACATAACTAATTCCAGTCTTAGGAATCGTATTAGTTAACAGTCTTATAGCACGTTAAAGAATGTTTGAGACAGAAAATTAGTTGCTTTTCTTCAAATGCATGGCTCCGGATGAACAGCTGATTTCTTCACTGAAATTTTCTTATTTTTCTTCTTGACTTACTGTTACTTTCTTTTTCCCTGTGTAACTTTCTTTCTTAGTTCTTTACAACCGTACAGTCAAATACTAGTTTTCATTCTATTCAAAAAAGTCTAAATAATATACCTTAGTTTTCATTGTTAAAAAAAGACAATAAAATCTGTATAACAGTTGAAAGAAAAATTACAACAACTCCTTGCCATATGCTGCAGAATAATTTCAGAATATCACATATGTCTCTGTAGATTGAACATCAATGTGATGGAAGGTGCAGTTATTCTTTCCTATCTCAGAATATTTAAAATGGAGTCCTTTTTATCATTAAATCACTATATTCTGTAAAAAATTCTTTTTTCAAAGCCCACCTGTACATGGTAAATGACGACCTTTGCCTCATGGTATTGGATAAAGTTTTTTGACTATTTTTCTCTCTTTTTTTCTCTCTCATCTTTTGAATGCTCAACAGTTTCATTTTTTTAAATCTAAAATTATGCCACTCATGTACAACTTTCATAAAAGCACTTTAGCTTATGAGTTTTCAATACTCAGTGGATAAGATATAGAGGCAGAATCATGTATTTCATGACAATCAAACCTGTCCATTCACTTTTTTTAGAATGACTGCAGTGAAAGAACTGAACAAACTAATGGTACTGTCATTTCATGTCCAATTCAGAGCATAGACTGCAATAAGCCTTCGCAATACTTAACTGCAGTCACTGGAAAGCTGAGATGTTGCAATAGCAAATCAACAACAGTGTTTGCCCTTGTTAAATTAGTACTCATGACTCTTAAGAGTGACTATCCTCAACAAAACTGACTCATGCAGGATAAAGTTAGTACAACTGAAATCAGAATTTTATTCAGAGACACGAGGAATCCCACGGTGCCAGCACCATTAGGAACTGACAGCCTGTCACCACCCTTGTTGACAGTTTTGCACTTTTAAGATAAGCCATTACCATGTTCCTATAAAATTCATAACTGGTGCAAATAGAGTACAAAGGAATACCCTGGATTTTAAAGGGTAACTTGCTGCAAAGTATTTTTGAAAATCCATTCATGTAAGGATTATATATTTTATACCTCAAAGAGCACAGACAAAGGGAAATCTGGTGTACTTGATTTAAATATTTCTGAGTCAACACAGTTCCATAATTTTGCCCTAAATGTGTGTTGTGGTGTGTTCCATCAACAATGGAAAAAGCTTAAGCTAATTTTAGTTGCCCAGTAACTGTATTTTTTTAGAACACACATTATCTGGCAAAGCTTGATCTTTGTTTTTTGATGTTCTTTGAGAGATAGAAATGTCTTTATTAGGGGATGCCTGGTTTTGCTTGGTCCATAACGACATTTACATGAGAGTTTTGTAACCCAATTTTGCTGTGATTTTAGAAGTAATCTGATGCTAACATATCCGAATTTGGACTTTTCTCTGGGATCTGCAAAACCTTGCTCTTGTCCTTTACACTGTCTGTGTAAATGTTCCTCAAGATTAATTTAAATATGATTTTGAGAGATGGTACCTGTTTCCAAAAGCAAAATTTAAATATGGTTGAATTTTCATTGTCCTCTAACTTTGATTAATTTTGCACTTTTATTTTTTTCCCTTAGTTTGTTTCTATAATTGAAGAAGGGATGACAGACATACAATTGCTATTTACATACTGGTGACATAACCTCCTGAAAAGAAGAGTACAAAAAGCCTGTTAAATAGTTAAATCCTGACTGTACTCAAGTAATATATAAGTAGTATGTAAGTTACTGTGGAGCTTCTCCATTGAAATAAAATTATCCTTTGGTTAGCAAACTAGTAGCTTAAATTTTTCTTTGTAGGGATTAAATTGCTCACAATGCTACAAGCAAATGTTTTACTACATTATGCAACTACATGCAGCTTTAATCTTCAAATCAATATTCAAAACCAGACATAAGCAATAAAAAAAAACAAAGACCCACAGATGAAATCATGTATTGTAACAATATTGGGGCAATTAATTTGGACTTCCAATCCTTTCTTTTATTGTGCTGAGTCTTTGAATTCCTACATTAGAATGCAGTTTAGAGTTCAGTCCCAGTGATTCCTATTCTCATTATGTTTTATGCATTAGTTTTATCAGTGGCTGTTTATGCACTTGATTTAAAATTTTATCTACTATGACATAACCATTCAACCTTTTCACTGAGCTTTATAGATTTCCCAGTAAAGAGCGATTAGAAACAAATTTTATGTTTTGTATTCTATCCCTTAAAATTCATATTTATAAACATTATACTCACATCAGATTTCCATTGTAGCTAACTTGCCTCATGTAACCTTGAATACTGGGTGTCTGCTTTAGTGTATTAAAGTATGGTCTTCTTTGGATCAATTTTTATAAAAAAAATAACATTTAGAAAGATCCTTTTTCCTTAGATATCTGAAAATTTTTCCCTGTGGCAATTTTGTATCCTGTATGAAAAAAAAGTTTTAGAATATTTTTTTCACTTTGTAGACTACACATCCTACTGTCTTAACAGAATGTAGATACCTTCCACTGTAATTTATGTATTTTAATGTCTGCAATTTATGATGCACTTGCTTTTAAAATCAATCACCATGTTTTCTATTTCAGGCCTTTAATTGGGATGGTTTTAAAAATAGTGTTCAGTGTGTGCATGGTTGCCTGTTTTAAAGGCAGAAGTTCTTAGGAATTTGCTGCCATGGTGCAGAGGATTCAAAGATCCCCAGGCAGGTTGCTGCCTGTGGCAGGTGCACACACTATGTCAGGCCTGTTTCTCTGTGAAGGAGTGTGACACAGCACCCAGGACAGACCTAGGCTGGTGAGGGAGCGGAAAAGCATTTTGAAAGCTGGTTCCAAAAGACACGGCTTCTTTCATAGTTTCAGATTCCAATATAACATGATGTGATGAGAAGAGGCTTTTCACGTCAAGCCACTTTCTCTTCTAATTTGTATTCTGTCTTTCACTCCTCTTGCACAACGTGCCCATTATGATGTTGGATGAATGCACTGTAACCATCAGTCATATTCTCAGGAAAACAACTTTTGTTTTATTCCAAGATTTATCATTGATAATCATTGCATTCCACTTCAAGTGTAACATATTTCTTATTTCTTTTACAAGTCTGTACATACACTTGCAGCTTCAATTGCCGTTATCTTGATTTGGGAAGAATTAGAAAGTGATCAACAGCGCTCAAAAGAATGCATGCGTCTGTCAAGATGCGCCTGTTGGCAAATGGAAATTGTTTATCAGCTCTCTGCTGAGAGGAGTTTTATTAGCAAGAAATAGAGCCCAAGCTAAGGCAGATGGACACTTAATTTCATTTTACTGCCAAGGAATTATGGCTTATAGGTACATAATTTCACACAAATCTGAACCGAATCCAAACACAACAGTCTGAATCAAGCTTAAAGAAAGAATTTAACCTTGGGTGACTTTGGATCATTTTAACTTTTTTTGTTACATCTTTAGCTTTCATGGAAAGAGTTAGCAAGTGATTTATTCTTATATAACTTTACTGAGATCTTTTGGTGGGGACCCCACACCCAGGTTGCCAGCTTGATAAAGAGTCATTTACCACCACCTTCTGGGTGCAGCCCATCAGCCATTTCCCCACCCACCATACAGACCACTTCTCTAGACTGTAACACATCCATTTCTCTAGGAGGCCGTGGGGAACTGTGTCTAAAGCCTGAGAGAAATCCATGTAGACAATATCCACTGCTTGTCTTGCATCAACCGAGCAGGTTACCTTGTCGTAGAAGGCAATCAGGTTCATCAAGTACGATTTGTCCTTGGTGAATCTGTGCTGGCTGCTCCAAATCATGTGCTTCATTTGACTTGTGATAGCCCCCAGGAGGGCTCATTCCATAATTTTCCCAGGGATTGAAATAAGACCGATGGGCCTGTAATTTCCTCAGTAGTTCTCTAAGCCCTTCTTGTAGATGGGGATGACATTAGCCTTCTTCCAGTCTTCTGGAATGTCCCCCAACCTAATTATCCTAATTGTCTTAAAAATTAGCTTTTTATGTGAGCTCTCGAAACACAGAAGTGCAGCATCATTGACACAGAGCTGTAAAAGCAGTAGAAGTGTAAAAGCAATAACCTTCATTTTAAAAAATCAGCTTCTTCATTTTTTTTATTAGGGTACACAGAAACAATTCATTGTTTAGCATGTACTGTGCTGAAAAATCCCAATATTTAATATGCAAAAACTGTTGATGCGAACAGTTGTGATTAAGTCTCAGAAACCAAATGGAACTGCACCTGGAATACACTGCATAAATAAAAAAGTTGGTTCGTGCTATTATGCTATTTATTCAAATTATAATTATGTTATTTATTCACATTATTATTATGTTATTTATGTAAGACTTTAATGCAGATTTATAACAGTAAATTATTGTATATAGTTTGTTAACTTAAAGACATCAGAACAATGGAACAATGCTATAGTCACAACTGGTCATTTCAAATTTGCTTTAAAATAGATGTAGTCATTACTTTAAAAAAGCTATCTTATGTTCAAGCTGGTGGCCTTTTCTTAGGAAAGAAATACATGAAGAATGATTAAAGTAAAAATACACTCACTCAATCATTGTGGCATATGATATAAGCTACAATTTATTTACATACTTCTTTTATTTTTTTTCCAAAGACATCTTTTTCCTGAAAAAAAAAAAAAAGTCAAACTTATCATTGCCAATTTTTTTTAATAGACTCCTCTGGTCTTCATATAATGGTAGTGGTATAGGAAGGCTTCCAGTCCTAGTCCAGTTATGTCACCCATAAATTATTCTCCTTTATAACCTCTCTAGTCTTCCTAATTCCATAGCAAATGATCTTTATATATTCATCACACCAGAATTTCATGAGTCAGTGCTTCCACAGATCAAGTGTGTGTAGTGAAACAGAACAAATGTAGTGGCTTCAAGTTATAACTTTCAAGGTCACAAATATATAGGATGAAAAACATTCTTAAATTTTCAGTCACTGAATCAGGAAGAAACATATACACATCATCGCTATTACCCTTCCATTTCCTTCTTAAGTCATGAATGTTAATTTTATATTCCCAAACATCTGAAAATAAACAAAATAAAATCCAGTTACTATTAGAACAGAGTTGGTTTCTGTACCTAATCTTGCACCTGAAAGCTAGTGGAAAGTTTAAGATGTTTAATGAAAGCAACAGTTTATAGATAAATCTGTAACTAGCAGAAAATGCTTATATAGTGCTCGGTCATGAAAAAAAATGAAGCAACTTACCTTGAAAGAATACAATACAAAAAATAAAAGTTTTTTTTCCAGGGTTTTTTGTGGTCTCGTCTTTGTGATCATATAATGCAAACTATGACCCAATTCTGGTTAGAGTCTCTACGCATTAAAGTCATGACAGGTTTAAAAATTGCATATAGTTGTCTACAAATAGTACTTTGCTTTTGCTACAACAAAGTTTATGGATAAAATGCCAATGCTGAAAGCTTTCCGTTAAAAGAAAATGCTTATGGTCTTGTATTGCAGAATTAGGACAATATTAATAAAAACATTTCATTTTAACTTTAAAAAAAAATCTTAAGCATTTTATAAATATATGCAAAAATTATTGCCTGACCCAACTACAATCTACCACTTGATTTTTCATCTTGAAATATGGGTGCAGTCAGGTTTTGCAGAGGAAGTGCCTCAAATTCACGGAAATATGAGATCCCTACATATTTCGCAAACCGCCGCCTAGAAATTTAACTTTTTCAACTCTAGAAACCATCCAATAGACTTCTGTGACAAACTCAATCCCCAGAGATTTGTATTTCTAAGAGATCCTACTCACCATAAGTGGAAACAGATAATTAGAAAAGTATCAGGAAAAAAAATACATTTAATTTAATATTGTGTTCTTAAGCACTGTGCAATTTATAATTTAGCCATGTAATAGACTCAAGTCATTGCCTGGTGAACTGGAAGTATTGAATGTATGCATGTTTATACAAATGGATATCAGGAAAATACTAATCTTGCTTGCATTTAAGTACTGGATGTATTAAAAACAGCTTACTTTGGTAAGAGGATAGAATATAAGACCTGCAAGGTCTTCCTCATAAGTAATTTCCAGTTAAAATTCAATATAACTGTAAAACACTGCAATATATCACAATAGATTAGAGGTGAAATTCATCCTGGATGTTGTTAACTGGTGTCAAACTGACATGCCATGCTTAATTTCCTATTCATTGCATTTCTGTGAAAACAGTCACTGCCTGATGGAAACAAGTTGACACTGCAGTAAAACTGAGTGAAGAAATGCTGTATAAATTAGGGTTGATGCGATACACATTAGTATGACGCCAGCACGTATTCCAAAGAATTCTTGATAGATTTCTGCCTTCTGAACTTTTCAAATGAAGGGAAAACTTGAAGCTAGTAGAACTTCTTCCATTCTCAGGAAGTTAAATATCATAGAAGCATAGAATCATAGAATCATACAATCACAGAATCATAGAATCACAGAATATTAGAATCGTAGCATCATAGAATGGTTTGGGTTTGAAGGGACCTTTAAGACAATCTAGTTCCAACCCTTCTGCCGCAGACAGGGACACCTCCCACTAGACCAGGTTGCTCAAAGCCCCATCCACCCTGGCCTTAAACATTTCCAGGGAGGGGCATCCACAACTTCACTGGGCAATCTGTTCCAGTGTCTCACCACTCTCACTGTAAAGAATTTCTTCTTAATATATAATCTATATAATATCTGTCTTTTAGTTTGAAACCATTACCCCTCATCCTATCACTCCAACTCCTGATAAAAAGTCCCTCTCCAGCTTTCTTGTAGACCACCTTTAGATACTGGAAGGCTGCTATCAGGTCTCCCCAGAGCCTTGTCTTCTGCAGGCTGAACAGACCCAAGTTCCTCAGCCTGTCCTCGTAGGACAGGTTCTCCAGCCCTCTGATCAGCTTTGTGGCCCTCCTCTGGGTCTGCTTGAGCAGGTCCATGTCCTTCTTATGCTGGGGGCTCCAGTACTCCAGATTGAGTCTCACGAGAGTGAAGTAGAGGAGCAGAATCACTTTCCTTGGCCTGCTGGTCACACTTCTTTTGTTGCAGTCCAGGCTTTCTGGGCTGTTGAGCACACATTACCAGCCCATATTCAATTTTTTATCCAGCAGCACCCCCAAGATCTTTTCCACAGGGTGGGTCTCAAACCATTCATCACCCAGCCTTTTTTATTTTTTTTGTAAATCTTTGTGTCTAGGAAGGGGGGAAAAAAAATGCAAAATAATCAACATACATACAAGTCCCATTCTGGCTGCACAGGATTTGAAAATTTATGTTACTGAGTTTAAAATTCATGAACCGACATTTGTCTAGTACTCCTACTGGTTCCTGACAGCTGTGCACACATATATACATTGATAAAGGGAATTTCATGTGAATTACTCATTAAGGTAATAACACAGTAGCTCAAAAATATCTTTACAGTGTTGCTTAAGCCCCCAAATTAAGGAAACCTTTGCGTAAATACAATAGGCTTCTGTAACATGACTTGGCCACTAGAAAAGAAAGAATTGTCACTAATCTGGGATCTCTTTTGTACACTAATACATTTGTAGAAAAATGCAGAGCCTTAGGACGTCTTGACAATTTCCTCCCCATGCATATGAAATGCAAGGTGTTAGAAAAACACACTGCTGAGGCTCCCAGCATCACACGACAGCAGAAAACACAGCCATAATTATCTTTGCAACATAATGCATTCTGATTACCTATGTACAGCAATTATATAAAATAACAGAGTTGTTAATATGCTATCACTGAGTCACAGAACTCATGTGAATAATATATGTAGAATGAAGTAGAAAAGGACCCTTTTTTAATGAAAGTTAAACTCTATAACTTTCTCAGAGAGTAACCCCAAAGATTAAAAAATACATGAGTGATTTCTTCTTTCACCTAACTTTTAAATACATATGTAACTGTGGCTTTTTACTTTTTGTTAGGGGCTACTGAACACGTGGTTCTTGCCACTCTCTCTTTAAAAAAAATAAAAATCACGCATATGGTTTTTACACAGTATAAAAATGTTTATTTTGCTTTGCTGGATTATGCATTTTTATTAGGAAAGGAGTATGCATAGGCTAGTTTGAAATGAATCATAGATCTTACATGAATTACTTGAATGTCTTACCAGCCTCCTTCATTCAAGAAAGCTATTGGACAACTTGGTTTTCCTCTTGTGAGGGACAAATGTATTGTACTAGAAGTGCACTGGTTTTTGCGTTGCATCTGTCTTAGGTGTTTAAGCTGTTTTCTCATTGTATCGGATCCAGATCAACAACGGCTTTGAAGATAAGGACCAAGTAGCTGAGACGTTTGTCTGTAGCAAGTAGTATTGAATAATTGCAATGTGTTCCCAAAGCTTTTGTTATCTGAATCCACGTGCATCCAGGTACAGATTTTACAAGACATTTTAGAAGACTATTGTTTTAAGCGCCCATCAATTGCATTTCTCAAGTATCATTACAGAACTTTATGTACCTCTGTTCCTCCTCTTAGCACTTCAGTACCGCCAGTCCAGTAGCGCTATTTGTTCTTTGCTCACAATTCAAGGGCCCAGTCTTCCAAACCAGTTGTGAAGTCTGCATGAAATTCCAAAGACATAAGTGTCCTTTCACAGACTTGAATAATTTTAGGTGATTTCAGAAGTGCTTAATATTCTTTTGATTTGAAAGAGTAATAGTACATCCAGCAGTACTTCATTATAAAAATTAGGTCTCAGGTTTACTGGTGATCACAGGCTAAGTTAAAATGATCAGATTTACCAGAGTTTAGAGAACTAACATATTAAGAAAAAGTAGATCTTTCTTGCAAATGACAATGCAAATGTAAGTACACGTTTCTAAATGTTGCATCAATGCTGAACAGCAAAAGCTTTGTTATTCAAGCACAGTCTGTTTTAGGTCTGGCTATTTCCTTTGCTTTTAAAATGTAACTTCATTGAGACTAGGGCATTTCATAACAACATACCCGTTTTAATTACCTTTTCCCTCAGGACATGATTACAGTAATTTTTTACTTCAGTTTCTTACTGTGATTTGCTTAGTTCTATTAAGATTGTTACCATATTAATATATTTTCTATTTAACAGTTTGTATTCTGATATTTCAATCTTGCAAATCAAGCTTCTGGAAATTATTTTTTTAACTTTATTCAGTGAAAAAAATTTAATTTCCTTCTTTCCTCTCATTCTGAAATACAGAGTAATGTGTACAGAATTTATAACTCTAGGTATTGAGAAGAGTTTATTAAATCCAAAGGAAAAAAAAAACAACACAAACTTGAAAAAAAAAGAGAGAGATTTAGGGGGAAAAAAAGTGTAACTTCATCCTCTGAGCATGCTTATTTTGAAGCTGACCTCACAATAATAAATGGCACAGGATTTTTCTTTTTTTATTAGTTAAGATTGTTATTTATGAAGTAACACTATACGCATGTGAGTAAAGCTTCAATTTTCACTTTGAGAAATCAGTCTCAAACTTGCTTCTATCTTGTAGGTGATAATGGACCATTAAGTTTAATATATGTTTATTTTCCCTCACAAAATAGGCTGATATAACTGATCTCTAAAATGAAGTCCTTTCAGTTAGATTAGTGAAAAGACTGCATAAGAGATTTAAAAATCTTTTAACCTTTATTATATTATTTAATTAATTCAGATTTTGTTACTAATAACCTGAATCTCTTAGCCATGTGACAACACTAAAGATCATAGGAGCTGACAGAACTGGATTCAGCTTTCAGTGACTGCTAGTCGGAGGCTAAATCATTAGAGATACAGTTCAGAGGAATTTCACTGAAATCATAACCAAAGGCTGTCGTCCACTGTTGTCTTAGCATTGTGTTTCTAAACATTGCAGGTGCTCCAGTGTTTAAAACCCACATTATTACTGACAATTTGGGAAAGAAAATAACAGGTTTTGTTGTGGTTCTTCAAATAGCCATGAGAAGGAGCTGCCACTGTACAGATTATTTACAGATGTTTTCCAGAATGGCTTTTACACATGGTAAAATATAAGAAAGCTCATTAACAGTGTAATACTTCCTGTCTCTTGCAGAATTGTCTGTGAGAAATAAAAAACACATTGGAGTGTGCAGGAAATATGTTAAGAACCTTTCACAAACAACAAAGCTTCCATCCTTATTTATTTTATACTTAACCTCATTCTTATTTGCATTAAAGCTGTTAAACTCACCTTCACCACCAAAAAGGGCTGCTAAGTTGGATGAAAACTATGTATTCGTCCTCAGGTAAAAATCTCCTTGCCCAGCTAGTGTGGTGTATACCAGCCTTTGTGTAAATAAGAATCAGGTGCAAGTTAATGAAAATGTTGGTATCGTTGTCTTTCTTTTTTTCCTCCTTTCTTTTAACATACATTTAATAAGTTAAGACCATTAGGTTTCATCTTCTGAGAACTGATTTCAAGGTATTACCATACAGAAAATAAATTAGCTTTTTGAAAAATCATGAGTGAAACCTCGTTCAAACAGTCCTTCCTTCCACATAACACATTTATATGCAGTCTAAATACAGTTTTCACAGAGTTGATAATAGCTTTTGGTATTATAAGCTGACTGCAATCCTACAGGAGGCAGCAAATAGTTGGTTATTTGTATACTGGTTTTGAAGAGAAGTCTTTGGAATGCCCAGCAAAACAATTTTCTATCATTAGCCCTGTGGCTGACTTGTGGAAAATCTCTGCTTCCCACCTACACATATCTAAGATTTCTACTAACACCCCACAGGCATGCTCAAGTGCCAATTCATACTGTTAGCTTTTCAGATCTTGAAACACCTGATAGATGTTTTCTCATCACTTTATGCTTCCAGGGAAGTGCAGCAAGATTGCAAAAGTTGTGGCCTGTAGGAGCTAGAACATCACACTAGTGACAGAAGTAGCTGCTTGTAATGCTCAGTGAAACACCTGCCTGCATGCACCACCTCTAAGGAAAACTTTCCCCTCCTCATTGTTAGCATCAGAATCCCATCGGACTGTATAAAATGCTTCTTCATCCTCCCTATTTCTCTGTTTTTACCAAGTCCACAGGTCTCTCTGGTCCTAAATATTGCAGCTCATGATTACAAGTGAATTTTTATGGCTCTTCTCTGCACAAAGATTTCCTCTGAAATAAGGAAAATGATGTGCAAAAAGTTGTGCTGCTAATTTCTTTAAAGTCTTCTTTTACTTGGTGTTTTTTAATAATGAAGCTATGTTTTCTGTTGCCTATAGAAAAATATTACCATGAAAAACATTTCATTGTGGAGCTGAATTATTTCTTTAGGATTTAAATACAATTTCTTAGAGCCCTTTTTTATGATTTTAAGTAAACTGCAAACCACCGATGTTCTCTTTAGTAATAATGTCCTTGTTCTCCTTCTAAATTACAGCATAGTGCCAGTGATTATATCCCCAGTAAGAGTCCTGTCAAACTCAAGCGTAAATAGACCTTGAAGAAAAGGAAACACATTGACCAGAACTTAAAATATCAGCTTCACTTTGTGTGCGGATGGTGATGGATTTTTATTTTTTTTTTTTAGTATCACCTGGCCACTTTCTTGTTGGATAAACTATGGACTCTGTTTTGCATGCAAAGATGCTAATCTGTTGTATCTACTGGTGTACACAGGCCTTCCATTAAAACCCCTAAAACTTCAAGAACTTTTCACCGTCCTTCAACTTATTTTTTTTTGCTTGCTTTTACATGCTTAGAAAGAAATGTGACCACATTTGTATTTTCAGCAACTTGAGTCTGAATTACATGCACAGTATTGCAGCTTTGAACTACTAGAGGCCTTATTTCTCTCCTCCTGTGAGCCTGAGTGGAGAATTTCTGTCACTGGGAATTAGTCTATGATTTGGAGACTTGGTTTCAAATCCTTGCATTGCCATAGATTTCTTTTGGATAATAATGATTCCAATAACATGATGTGTTAAAGCTAGACTAGTACTGCTTGGCATATGGCTGTAGGCACTTAGTGGAACTTTCTAAGGGCTGCAGCTTTGGACCTATCCTATTTATTTGCTGAGTAGAAGAAAGATTTTTCAACCTTCAGAAGATACTAGAAAGGAAGATGTTACCCAGAGATAACGAGGTGAATTGAAGGATGTTAGAGAACAGTGTAGTCTTATAGGAATATTGTTCTGGGACTTGTTGCCTACAAAAGCTTTTCTTTTGGACTGAAGGGTTCTATTTATCTTTCATATTGTGGAATGTGTTTAGCTTGGAAGATAAATGAAGTTAACATACAGAAAACAAAATCATAAGTGAAGCAATTATGGAAATCAAGTGCCCATACATGCCACATGCTTGTTGCCAGATTTGCTGTCTTCGCTGGTCTTGTAAGTATGAGGAAGTGAGATAGAAGACATGTAAATATTGTTGATTAATCCAGACTGACCACTAAATGAAATTTGTTTTTCCCATACTGGAAAATATGAACAGATGAGCCAAGATTACAGATAGAAGCAAGATGCCAGTTTATAGAAATAATTTCTGTTAAGTAAAGCATTTAATTTAGTAAAGCTGCTTTTCATGTCAAACAATTTATTTAAAGTAAGAAGGGTGCTTATCCTATTGCTGCTTCTGATATCTACAAACCTGTCAGATTGATTCATATGTAAGTGTCCCAGAGAAAAAATTGAACAAATGCCACTGATAAGAGAAATGTGCAATAGGAAATGCAGTTGTGGATTTAGGCCTGTCACAGGCATAAAGTAAAATAGAGGTAAATTGTGTTTACAGTATCTTATTTCATATAAAGAAAACTGTACAAAATCATTGGAGTTTATACTTCTGGCAATTCTCAACAGCACATTGAATCATAAAAGAGAGCTTTTCATTATGAAGTGAAATATTTTTCTATATGAATGAAATTAGTGCATGTGATCATTATGATACCACTTTTGAATAAATCAGATGTTCTGTGTTTTAAGCTTTGCAATAACAACATTTTTTTCCCTATAAAGAACACTGTAAATGTCTTAGTGAAACTGTTTTTTGCTATGACAGTGTAGTCTTCTGTCTGCCTAAGAAATTATAAAGCACCGAGAAAGACAGAAAAATTGCAGCTGACATTCCCGATAACTTTTCACTTCAAATTCAGTGAGATAAATTACTAACACCCTTTTAAAAACCTGTTTTTATCCTGTTTATTACCAATGCTTATACAGGTGTTCCAGTGCAAGCCAAGACTGACAACATTGCTTATATTATATCATGCATATATATTTGTATGCATATACTCTCTAACAACAGTTCTCTACTAAACCTACATATCAGCGCCATAACACTTTAAAAAGAGAGACTCTTGCTGTTGCTATTTTGGCAACATCAGGTACACTGATGGTGGACTTGTGTGCTAGTTGTCTGATGATCTTTCCTAAGTATTCAGATAGTCTGTGTTGCTGATGCAGGCCTCAGAAATGTTTAAATCCCTCTCCTTTATTTGATGCACGGTGTCTTCAATCCTCCCTCCCTTTCTAGGTCTGGTACTTCCTAGTGATTTTTGCACAACTTGGAGGTGTCTCAAGCAGTGCTGCAGGGAAGGAACAGGGCAGAAAGCATAAGTCATCCGCGAATGTAAGAGGGTTGAGAGCACAGGAAACCTCTCTCCATTAGCGGTGATCATTCTTTGAAATGGTGTTGATCACAAATGGGTATTCTTGCTGGACACAGTACTATCTTGAGATTTTTCTAATGAACCTCAGGAAATTAAGACCATATTTTCCACAGAAAAAGAAAGCTCTGCATTCAGTGGTTTCTCCATAACCGGAGGAAAAGATCTGCCATCAATATTCAGCTCACCACTTGTGTTATTAGTCCTCAGCTAAAATGGCCATTTATACAGGGGAAGGGAATTGGGTTCACTGAATATTTCATGTTATTCAAATTAATTCTCACTATGATGGGTTTGCAAAACATCTCACACAAAGGGGTGAATGCAAACCCTAAACTGTTAAGCCTGTGTATCTCACATTAGACTTGTCAAATTTTGTGAAGTGAATTTCACTGAAAGTGATAAGTCTAAATAAAAACAGTGATTCTTAAAACCAGATGTGTGTTCTGAATGTCTCCAGCTAATGAATTGTAGGTGACTTAACTAATTTAGAAATAATTTAGCCTCTCTTTAAAATTCTTCTGAAACTTGGAAATATGAGATCACAGAAAGGTTCAAAAAGCTCTGCAATAGGCAATTGCACTTTTAGGATATCTATGAATTCACTCATCTTTGAGGGAAATGCAAGTTTTAACATCATTCCTGAACTCCTTTTTTGTTTTGTTTTGTTTTATTTATAATTCTCTCTTAGGGGCTTAATTGACAGACAGATTAGAAATGCCTAAAGACAGAAACAAGTTTAATTTAATAGTAGAGATTGCGTGCCCAAATGTTTGCTCATGTTTTTCAACTATATTAAAATGATAATAAAGTATATTGTTATTCCTTCTCAATGTTCAGGTCTAATGAATAGTTTTATTCTCTCTTCTAAACCTTTTTTTTTTGCTACAGTTTTAATATACAGAAATCTAAAGTAAGTACATAAAAGAGATTTTAGGTGAAAATATATATAAAACGAGCTCTTATTTGGGGGCAGAGAATAAACAGAAAATGAAATTTGGGTGAATATGTATACATTGCTGTGACTAAGTCAATTGAAATTGTGGTAAAACATTTTCCCTTTTGGAAATGTTTCATGGGAATATATCCATCTTCATTAATTCCCTTAAAAATAATTAAAATTACATTTGCAAACAGACAAAATATTGTATTTCAATTAAAATCGCATTTGCAAACAGACAAAATACCGTATTCGAAATCTTCCTTTTAGTTTTGACTTGCATCATGTGTTAGCTTGTAATATTATTTTGAATTCTGGTACTCCAGTTTAAGTAAGTAAAGCAATTGCCTGATATATTGATCTTCTTTAGCCTTTTTTTTTTCAAGGAACTTTCTTATTTGGTTCAGTATGAAAGCAGCTTAAGCACTTTCTGAAATAGTAGAATTTAATGTGAAAACCCTGTGGGCAGGTGTGTAAATAGAGATATTAACATTAATTCCACTTGGGATATCTTTTGGTTTTTATCCTTTTTATGGTCTTTGGGGACTTTTCTGACTGCATTTTCTCACTGATAACAAGTAATATAAATTCGCCACCCTATTAACAAAGACCAAATACTGATTTCTGATATATCCTAGAGAAACAGCAAACATATCAAAACAAACAAGTGCAAGACAGGATAGAAATGTCAGATATAAACACACTGTAAGTATTCATGTTTTGAAGGAAATGCCTCCGTTTTTTTCCTTTCATATAGTATAACATACATTTTAAGAAGAAACTCACAATGGCACCTTTTGCAGCTTCGGATTTATAGCATAAAAAAATGAGGCTCTATGTTTTTTGTATCAAAGTGCAAATATGTGCCATACATAGTCTGTTCCAAGTCAAAGTCTTTTACATAAAAGTACTTCTGGGAAATATGAAGAGCTCTGAAGCTGGAACAAGTAACAGAATGGGTCCAGAATCATGCATATGATGCTAGCTAGTATAGCTTGGCAATACATATCTAAAGTGCAGGTATTCAAATTATTTCACAGACAGACCAACTGTGATAGCATGCAGAGAGTTGTTAAAAGGTATGCAAGGGTGTTGGGAAATGCAGAATTCTGACCTATTTCCAGGTGAGTGCTGAACACTTGCAAATGAGCAGCATTGATGTGTGAAATTTTGTGAGGTGGGAGGAACTCAAGAACTGCAAATTTTCACACAATAAGCATGAAAACTAAAACGCTTCAGAAATTTTAGTACAACAATTGAAAGTGCACTTCACTTGGAAAACATTGGCTCCCACAAAGTATTTTGGAAGATTTGAGAATAGACTTTATCCTGTTAATGTTATGTATTTTGGAAATCTGATTCATCAGGCTTTCTAAGAGATAAATTTATACTGAATTTTGTTGTGAATACAGTGAAATAAGAAATAATGGAAATTTTTTTTCATGACACTTATTTTGTTGGAAAGATCAAGAAAAGAAAGCATTAAGATTCTATGTTTTCTAGCTATTTCACTATTCTAATAATATCTTTTTTAAAAAAATAGGTCAGTACAAAAGAGGTATCACCCTGCATTTGTTCAAACAACTAGAGTGCATCTCATAACACTAGTAAATCATCTGTAAAAGAAATTCTTCAAAACATTTCCTACTGCACCATTTAATCATCATTTTCATGGTTAAAAAAGTTAATAAGGTCACACTTTTAATAAGCTAATAAAGCTGAAAAGTATCTATGAGAACATGGACATATAGGGCCAAAATATTGCTAGCAACTGGGATTTGACTAATGCTATGTTCAACATTTAATCTAATAGTTTGCATGGTATCAAGGGAAATTAGATGGCCCAGTCCTTACCAAGGGAGCTGCAGAAGAACCAGCCTAATTTAAAGCCACCTGGAGATTATCAGCTTTCAAAAATATGGGTGTATGTTCACAACAAGTTGTGGCAATTCCCGCATAGACAGTTTTCACTTTGGTTTAGTCATGTAGCAACTGGGACAAAATGCCAAGTCACTATGCCAAAAAATAAGCACACCTCTCAAAGGGGAGCACTGCTTATTTCAAGGTCTGCGAGCCAGAGGAATTTCTAGGAGAGGTTCACCAGTGCCAATATTTCTGCTTTTAGGTAGTTAGTGTCAAGCAAAAAGGTACTATTAAAGGGCACTCAACCTTCTTTCCTGAGTAGCAGAGATGTGATGAATCACTCAAAAGGTGCATTTTCCTTGGTGTCGATAGTCATTCACACAGCTGTGATTAATGTTTACAGAACTTTGCTCATGCAGAGATGTTTTATAAATAGTAAAATGTGTTTTTCCCACTGTATACGTGATAGTTTGATGTGAATAATGTTATATATATAGCCACTGACTTTTAGATCAGTGATACAACTGCAACAAAGGTCAACAAGTTAAAGTCATGCTCACTTTCTCATTGTCAAGATAAAAATGAGCTGTAGCTCTCAGTTAGATTCCCAGGGAGCATTTCTTTTTCTCAGCAGAAAATCACAGCTCCAGACTCAATAAATTGTTTTTCTTGTTGGTATTATCGGCTGAGTAGTAGAGGATTGACAGAAAATGCAGTTATTCGCCTGCTCTTGTAAACCTGGTTTATGCAGAGAAAATGATGTGGTTTTTACAGAAGAATTTTTATTTTATGGAGTTTTCTTTGCTACTTCATCAGAAACCATACAGAGATATAGCTCTCTGGCTATCCATCTAACACTTAGTCAAGTATTTAAAAAGACAGAAAATGAATAATCAAATAGATCTAAATAGGCCATATTCCCAGATGGATGTTGAAGATCTGAGGGTTTGGTCCACTGTACATATAAAGCTCTGGAAAATATTTATTTATGTAATCAATCAGTCCATTTGTTGTGTCAGAACTTAAAAATCCCTCTCTGTCTAATAATAAAACTGCTGTGTCTAGACCAAGCTATTTGCTTGGGATTGTCTGTGAGTTTTGTTTTGGCCATCATTTTATAGTAATGTCTTTCATTTCAAAGTTAACAGTGCCTCATGATTGCCTTATGATCTGGGCTGAATCTAATTTTAACCAGGATGGGTTTTGCTTTGTCCTCATTTTTTAATAATTAAGAACAACAGAAAATGTACCATGACATTGTTATTCAGCTGACAGCCAATTCTGAAGCCTTCCTGACCGAAGGAATTTAAATTTTATTTTCTTCATGATATTTTATATCAGACATTTACTTCCTTCAAATGAAAAAGTAAATAAATTGGAAAAAAAAAAAAAGTTGTTACAATATCTAGATTTTTTTCAAATAGGGATTCTTAGTGAGTGCAGTAAGCTTTTAACCTTTTAATTAAACTAGTGTTATTGCAAAGAAAGAACATCGGTAAGGTCAGTCTGCAAAAAAAGAAATGTATTATTGCTTCAGAGATAACTTTTCTAACTTCTAAAGCATTCAGCCTTCCCCTTTGTCTTCCCCTGCTTTCTGCAATTACAAAAACTACCAAAAAACCTTATCAAGAAGAAAGGAGCAAAATACTCTATAATTCGGCATATAGACAGGCAGATACAACAGTGAGACACAATAGCTTTATCCAATTGAAGTCAGGTGATAACTTTCTAAAGCAATTAAATTTGAGGTATGCAGGTTAAGATACGTGGAATATTGATTTCCAAGAAAATCCAATAGACTGGTAGCAAATTTCCATCTACGTCATTGTCTGGTGCCCAGAGAATCTTTCATGCCATATAATATAAATGTAACTTTTGTAGCATTTTTCAGCTCCAAAGGACTTTTCAGACATTATTAATCCTGCCGGGTATACGCTATAAAATGAAACAAAACAAGTACCTGATCATTAAGGCATAGTTTATGTTTGTAGAGATTGAAAAAAGCCAGTTGGCTTATTTAAAATCTGAGTACTCAAATCACTAAAAAAAAATTAAAAAAATTCTTATTCTTCAAACATGACTGTAGAAGGAGATCTCAAAGTAGAAATAATCCCAACAGAGAACCGTTGTCTCTACTCAGCAGAGTAATTAGTGACTGCTTTTCACATTTAAGTTCAAATCTGAAAAATGCTTATCTGTCCAAATAAAACAAAGTCACATTTTAGGTGTCTAGGTCTAAAAGCTGTTCTACAGGTAGTATAAATCTGTGCATAAGTCCAGTTGTTTCCTACAGTTTTGCTAGCTACCTGCAGTTCTATTCACCAAGGCCCACTCATTGCATTGGTTCAAGCTAAGCCCTGTGGGACTTGAAAAGCTAAGTAAGACTGTGCTGGTGGATTTGCTTGGCTGTTCAGAAAATGATAGTGTAATACCTTTGTTAGTTTATTTTTAATTAGAATAAAGAGAGATGATAAGATGCTCTCTCTTCATTTCAGTTAAGGTATAGCCCAAGGAGTGGTGAATTCACTTCCTTCACAGGATGTAAGCCCAAGAGATTGTCCCCATTACATTAAACTCCGTGTACCTACAGGTAGTGCAGTTTAATGGGATACACTCTTCATGCCCAACTCCTGATATTTGATTGGTTTTACCTTGATGTATTGTCATCAGATCATTGAGCTGAAGGAGCTTCTCCTGTAAGCATAAACTCCTAAGGGAAGAAATAGGCTGCTTATGGAAAGGTGAAAAGATGGAAATACTGATTTTGGTGAAAGCATCAATAAAGCAAATATTCCCTTGTTCATATAATAGCTTAATATTTCTCAATATTCTGTTTATAATGACAGCTACTGGCCCACTTGCCCTAGAACCAGGGCTTTGTTAAAGTATCTGAAAGCACAGATTATTTTGATGCAATTATGCTATATTGAAAAACTGTAGAAGGATAAAGACCCAAAGGTCCAGAACTGCTTTTTTAGTAAGTGCCCCGTTTCAGAAACGTTGATCTCGACACTTCCAAGTGTCATGCACACGCAAATTCACCTGATACAAATGTGTTTTGCTAGCCTATTGAACACCTAGTCAAAATGTACTAAAATCACCTTTTTGTTAGTAAAAATTCATAGCTTTTTAAAGAGTGGACTGATAAGAGTAGTAGATATTTGAGACTTGTAATAACTTTTCCAGCAGCAACAAAAAATGATTTTCTACAAAAAGAACGTTATCTTCACTGCGAATGGTCTGAGTTCATCAGAGGGAAAACAGTGAGAGTATTTTTCAAGTTTATGCACTCAGAACATCTGTATTTTTATTTAAGAAGAGACAGTTTTCTATAAACACTGAAAAAGAATCAGTGCTTATCTCCATACCTTCTTCACAAAAGAAGAAGTAGAAATGCTATTAAAGTTTATGAGTCATTTATTTTATGTGTTTATACATTGTGTTCAAAGAACAGTTAAGGAATGGCAGGGTTATAAAGTCAACCACTCAGATTTAGAAATATAAGAATTAAGATGGTCTATGCAATTTTATTGTAGGTCTTCTGTGGCCATATATTGTAATGTAGTATCATAATATAACTCAAATACATTTTTAATTACACAGTTATTTTTTATTTTCACAGTCCCTCTGCTTCTTTCAATCATGTGGATTGGTACTTCATATGGCATTTTGCATTCAACACAGGTCTCCATGCATTATTTAATGCATGTAGTTCAAACTGTGCTTCTCTTACAGAATTATTAATTTTTTTTATCGATTTTCCTATTATACTGAGCCTGAACACAGTATCAAAGTATCTCATAAATATTAATGAATTTGTTTTCACAGTATCCTTGTGTGATCAGAACTTTTACTTGTTTAACAAAATAATTAAGAGTAAATAAGTCCACTAGCTTATGTCCAGTTTAAAATACCAAGAAAGGACTGTCCTGTTTGCACAGTGAATATGATAGGGCTCATGATGAAATCATACTTCCTTGACTGTTGAGCGCTTCACTCTGGGGATTTATCTTTCTTTTAACCTATGAATTGAGTCTTAATTTAAGAAAAGCAGAGTCTCGTTATCCTTATAGATTTCATTTAGATCTGGGACTGCCGAAAAAGTAGGAGTATGAATGGGAGCCCTTATATTCAAGAAGACCAGGAAATAGGAATGTGTGAGCAGTACAAGGACCAAATTTTAAAATTACTCTCTACAGCCCTAGATGGAAAGTCTACACAACCTAGCATGGAACAAGACCACCATCCTCAGAGCCACAGGTGTCTGCCTCTTCAGTAATTTCTGGGAGCAGCTATTGCTATGCAAATGAGCCTCAGAGGGGTGTAAGACAGGTGCTTTCCCTAGGGGGTTCACAAGGATTTTTGAGCACCAGAGCAACGCAGATGCTGGAGTTCTCTGTCTTTTCTGGTTTTACCACCTGAGCTTTGGCCCTTATCACCATTTGCTCCTATTCCTGTTTTGATGATTTTCCCATTTCTTCTCTTTCCCAGAGAAATCTCAAGTCAGCCTTCCTTGGATTTACCATTACACATTGTAGATTCCTGGGCTTATTTTAGCATCGACATATAAAGCTCCCTGTATTGGATTATATATGTATCCAAGAGTGGAAAGGACTCGGGGTAGTATTTCCGTGTATCTTTTTCTTATCAGTAATGCTGTCTCAAGGAATTATTCTGCCCCTCCTTGACTTTTCATTTCTGCTCCTGTGTTGCCTCCTCCACTAGAGCAGATGCAACTATTTGTGAGGCTGGCAGCTCCATAAGTGCATAATTCAGATCCAGAGAAATCTGCAAAAGAAACCCTATCATGATCAGTGACTGATCAATACAAGTAAAGGAGCAGGATGGAGGAGAGAACCAGGGCTGCACAGGTGAGACAGATGCAGGAAGTGGAGAACCAGCCATGCCTATCACTGCTATCAGAAAAAACCTATACCCACAGATTGCATGAGATACTTGGGCAAGAGGAACTCATGGGCATCATGAGAAGGGCTACAGCTCTAGAGATTGTGCCCAGAGGCCATCCCTCCCTAGAGATTCCCTTCAGTGGGATCTTTCAGGAAAGCACAATTAACATTGGTAGTAACACTATCTCACAGCATCCCTTCAGTTTATGGGCCCTCTACAGTGACCACCAACAGGTGCCCAAACTTGAACTATGAAACTTGGGCAGACTTGAGAGGTCAAAAAGCCCTCTGCAACTACATCTGCTCAAGATCCATGAAGGCTCAGGAGCAAAGTTAGAGGACAGTCTTGGTTGTCCTCTGGAGTAACTCAGTAAGTGCTATGTTATTGACTGATGCTTAGAAGGGCATTGGGATATAGTATAATAAAAATACATAGTTAAAGCTTTAAATCAGTACATAGGTACATGCAAAACTAAGCACTTAATTTAAAAAAAAAAATATTGTTAGATGACTGTGAAGAAGTCACTAGCAGTGTGCACTAGGAAAAGGAGTCCTATTTTTTGTATAAATTCAACTAAGTAGGACACCCAAGTGTGAAGACTGGGGAGAGGATTTCAGCTGTGAAACACAAATGGCCTGCTGTGTCATGTGCTGAGCAAAGCTGGGCTAAATTAAAGTCTGTATTTTTGATACAGAAAACATATGAGGTGTAAGCTATTTGTTCTTTGATTTTTGTTTGTTTCTCTGTACCATTTGTTTCAGACAATAATGAGTTTCTCATATTACGTGATTATTTCTTAATCTTCTGATATAAATCCAGGGCATTTGTTTTGCCATGCTGCTTTCTCACCACAGGCTTATTGGCAGGGAAACTGAGACACAGTGACTGGTGGCATTTCATAGAATCATAGAATGGTGGGTGTTGGAATGGACCTCTGGACATCATTGAGTCCAACACCTCTGCCAGAGCAGGATCACCTAGGGCAGGCCACACGAGATCATATCAGGTAGGTTTTGAAAGTCTCTACAGAAGGAGAATCCACAACGTCTCTGGGCAGCCTGTTCCAGTGCTCTGTCACCGTTACAGTAAAGAAGATTTTCCTTATGTTGAGGTGGAACTTCCTGTGTTCCAGTTTTGCTCATTGCCTCTTGTCTATCACAGGGCACCACTGGAAAGAGACTGGTCCCTTCTTCTTGACACCCACCCTTTGGATATTTGTAAACATTAATAAGATCCTCTCTCAGTCTTCTCTTCTCCTGGTGAAACAGCCCCAGGTGTCTTAGCCTTTCTTCATAAGAGAGATGTTCCAGTCCCTTAATCATGTTTGTAGCCCTCCGCTGGGCTGTCTCTAGTACTTCCCTGTCCCTCTTGAAGTGGGGAGCCCAGAATTGGACACAATACTCCAGATGTGGTCTCACTAGGGCAGAGTAGAGGGGGTGGAGAACCTCCCTCGATCTGCTAGACACACTTTTCTTTATGCACCCCAGGACACCATTGGCCTTCTTGGCCACAGTGTGCCCACAAGAGCATATTACTGGCTCATGGATAACTTACTGTCAGCTGGCACTCCCAGGTCCTTCTCCGCAGAGCTGCTTTCAAGCTTTGTCCGCTTTGACCCTTCAGATGCTCAGTAGTAACCTCAGCACAGCTGCATCCTGCCAGAAGCTGTTCTTCTCATCAGGCAAGGGGTAGAAAAGGGGAATTTCCAGTGCTTCCACACAGGGACACTGCAGCAATGGAATTGGAGGAGTCAGGGAAGGGGAGTGGGGACATGGTGCTTCTATGGATGCACAGGTTGCTGCAAGGGAAAAGGAGGCATGAAGCAGGGAGATAATGAGGCATGAATGACTTCTATAGTGGCTGTGGGAACATGGATATATCAGAAAAAAAAATCTTTTCAGGGGAAGAGTTGAAAACTATAAAAAGGAGTATGTAAGTGAAGTTACTGCAGGACAAAGGGATGGAGAGATGGCTACTGCCTGGTGCTAATAAATTGTCTGGTTTCACCCACGTCTTTCATTTGCTCTACTTAGATAAACAATCAGTATTAGCTGGACACTTTTCTGGGTTTTTTCTGATGTTACTGATTTTTATAGTCTGCAGCCACATTCATCATCTAATACTAGCAAAGCCGCCCTCTTAGAGCATCTTTTTTTACACTGGTACTTCAAGTTAAAAATCTGTTTTAAATTATTGGATAGCAAGTAGCAACCTCCAGAGGGCTAAACTGATGCTGTTAACAGGTCCAAAACGCGATGCAGCATATGGAGCTGAATACCTCATGGTACAGATTTGCATGCAGGCGGTTTTAATTAGGATTTAGAATTCCTTGCGGAATGCAGCATTCTGGGCTAGTCTCAATCTTGTCAATACATAGTGTTTTTGTTAACACCAAAGCCTGCAAAAACCAGTAAGTTCCTACTCGCTTGTAAGTTTTGATGCTCATACGAACTGTTAAGACTTTTCTCCAGCTGCCACCTTTGTGTATGATCATAACCTGTTTATATGTACTTACTATAAAAGACTGATGTATTTTAAAAATAATGTTGTACCGGGTCAGTTCAAAGAAAAAATCGTTTGAAGTTTTATGGCATTGCACATCTAATTATTCTTTCCCTGCAATACTTTGGAGTTCGAAGTGGGAATATGCTTTAACTCCATGCTTATTGTGCCATCTTGTGAGCGAAAGGTGCAACTACGTGCAGCTATTACAAGGAAGAAATACTTTGGATAATGTCCATTTCACTTAATCGTGAAAAACAGAATTAATTAGAGTTTCGAAAGACAGATGAGATGAACGCTATGAAGTGTATATTTTCCACTACGTTATGCTTGCATTTTTTAAAAAAAACTGAACATACAATTAATTCCCTACAATGGGCAAAAAACCTGCTTGTTTCAGTAAACTGAGATAATAAGTCGTGTATTTGCTTTTTTCCCACTCTTGAAAAAAAAAGGAACTTCTTGCTGTACTGAATGGAAAAGCTACGCAAGTTCTCAGTATTCAGTGCTGATGGTGTCCCTTCCGTGATACTATGTGTTTCTCAGAGATACCACAATATAAATTACACAAAGCACTACTAGCTATTACATTGATGCAGAGAAAACAGTAATTCTTGACCTTAGGAAGTTTACCACCTTCTGGAAAGTTTATGGGGAAAATAGGAAGAAAAACACCAAACAAACAAACCAAACAAAAGTAAAAATAAACTGTAACAGCAGTAGGTAACCTACAACCTTATTTTTTAATAATAATTATTATTATGACTATTTAAGTCAATGTGGTTCAAGTAGGTCTTGGGATTAGAAGATCATACTGGAAAAATCTCCTGCGTTCTATCACTACTTAATTGATTCTTTCTGTGACCTTAAGCAAGTTATATTTCTGTGCCTAATTTTACCCACCTTTAGACGATGCACATGCTTTTTTTCAACAGGATGTTATCAGACTTGACTACCACTTGTAAAGATCTTTGGGCTTCTTGGATGAAAGGTGTTGCTGTAATGCAGTGACAAGCTTGTTAGAAATGTACTTGATAAGCAAAAGAGCAAGTCATTCACAATAAGTGTAATTATTCAATGATTTAAGCTTCCTAATCTACTTCCACAGTCTTGGCAAGCAGATTGTGATTTCTTCCATTTTATATAATAAGAAGAGTATTTTTTTCCGTTTTTACTCTATAGATTGATTGCAAATATTCAAAATTCAAGCTGTGTTGCTCATTTGCAATCAGTTGGATGAGTAACATTATTTCTACTTGTGACTGGATGAATGCCCAATGACTTGTGTGTGCAAATTGTAAAGTTTGTTTTCTCAAGATACTCGTCTTTATGACATTGAAATTTGCTTCCTTTGGAGAACAGTGCTAGTAGAATTCAACACATTGAAGACCACTGAAAAAACTGTGCACAAAAGTAAGACAAGGTGATACTAACATTTTTAAGGACACTTTGCAGATTAAACTTCTGTCTAAATGAATCAAGACTGTTACGGTTTTAGTTTTTGCCTGTTGCTAATACTGTGAACAAATCCAGTGTATTGAATTCTAGACCTAATATTATGCAGAATGCGAGTGACACTAGACCAATTCAAAGGCAGCTTCCATGTCAAAGTTGCACCAGATTACCAGCAATGGAGCTAATCTTCATGGGAGTTGCCAACCAGCTCAAATCCTGCGTTGAGGGAAAAGGCAAGTGGACAAGGGATAAAAAGCAGGCAGTTCTGGGATGCAGATGCATACCTTGTCTATCCCCACATTGTGGTGGGAAAACTGGATCTGTAAGAGGTCATTATCTCATGTGGAAAATTTTCTACAGAAATACCTTTTCCCTGTGGTCTCCTAAGTTATATGGGTTATACGAAGAACTGCAACTTCGATAGTGCAGAAATCTGGGCCCTCCTGATGAGGGCTGTAAAACAGAAGTAGTATGCGAGACTCGAAATGCTGATGCACAAGAGCTAAACTTGGAAGTGTTGCTTAATAGAATTTGTTTCCTTTGAGAAAGCATGTTATGCTAGCCAGAGTATTTTGAACAGACTGGCTTTGGAGGTAGATCAGGAGCAGGGTCCACTCATGAATGGATTATCATCTCATAGTATGTGTGGTAACTTTTTTCAACCATTAATATTTATCAGCTGTATCAACTATAAAGCCTCAGCTGAGTGAAAAGCAACATTACCTTTTTGCCTCTGTGTCTCTTGCACGTGTCGGGGTGTCCTCTTATAGGTCAAGATACTCTTTAGACAAGGATTCACTGTCCACTCTTGTTTCACAGGATGCCTTTTGCCACAGAGCCTTGTGACTCCTACAATATCTTGCTCCCTCCTTTTGCAGCCCTCCTATTGCAAACTGAAGTAATGTGTGATGTTTTGGATGGTAGTCCAGCCAAAATGCCATGCAGGGGAGAACAGGGACATGTGCTTTTGAATAGTGGCTCAAGTAGGACCACATTCAGCAGCTTAGGACACTGGTCAATTTGAATTGGTCTAAAATTAAATGTTCTGTTTGCAAAGCAAACTGATGATAACTGAAAAAAAAATAGTGAGGGCTTTTGTAAAAGTCAGTTCTTTTTGGCCAAAAATTGAAAAATTGACAGCCGTCTTGATTAATTGACAGTCTGTCAAAGGTAGATTCTAAGAAAAATCATATTTCCATGCCAGTACAGTAGTATGGCCATTGTAACTCGTACTGTAACTTCCAACTTTTTCTTTTTTTTTTCTCCTTTTTTTTTTTTTTCTTGAAATCTGTCTTTGTGCAAACTTAAGGCTTTAGAACATTACCTTCTGCTGGTTTTATATTTTCAGTCCTATTTATCTGACAAAATTTTGGCAAACATAGCCTTAGAAATGCTCCTTTAGACAGTACAATATAAGTACGATATAAGGAGCAGTGATGCTGTAATAATCTCACATTGTATAGAGAATGATCTCATATAAAAATGCACATTTGTATTAAAAATTCACAGCAGCACACTCCACTTCCCCATTATAGGTAATTACAGAGGATTTTAAATATCTGATGCTAGTTGCCAGCGTACAATACCCTGTCAGCAGCAGGCACTGATTTGTAATTTAATTATCATGAGACATCCACCTGTTCCTTTGTCAAATGAAGAGTAGCATTTCCGTGCAATCATGCTTTTCCCTCCGGAAATTTGAATTAACCCTTAAAGAAAACTCTGATTCCTATGGAATGGGGTAATTTCAAGGACATTTTCAGGACCCCATCAGGACTATGTGATAGAGAGGAATGAGGCATTTCTGCAGGAGAGTCTCAATTCTGGTTTGGTATTTTCAGCCTTACCACTGGCTTTTTCCTGTGTCAAGCTGTTTTGGTTCACAGCTTAAATCACTCCAGTTAAGAGATGCTGTGGGAGAAAATATGTATGAAAATCAATGAGTTTGGAGCTAAGAACAGGAAGCAAACATGTAACAGGATCGACCCAGAAATGCTCTAGGCTTGTGCTTTACGAAGAACGAAAAGGCTAGGCTTGGGGCTGGAAGAAGAAAAAGGCAAATGGAAAAGTGGAAATCTGTTCGTAAACTTTCCAGTTTATGGCATGTGAACATGGATATTATTGAATTTTTAGGGGAATGTGAAGTTGTATGATGAAAGTATCAATTTTAATTATAAATCATAGGTTTTCATGGGAAAGTCTACCAGTGGAGATGCACCAGTGTTCTGTTTTCGGGAGCACAGGGCTCTGCGAGAGCTTCTTTCCTCTGGGCCTTAGCTCTTGTTTATGTAAAAGCTACACTGCAGTGTGCTGGTGGGGAAAGGACTTACTAATGGTTGTAATGAAACGTTCTGTCTTTAACGCCACCTTGTGCTGCTTCTTGTGCTGTAAATCTGCAAAAATGATCTGGCTAAAGCTCATTATGGCTTCTACCAGTGCTGTCGTGTCTCTTTGGAAAGCTGTCATCAAACATTTTAATTTTTACCATTTCCCGGGGAGATGGGATGACTCTGGGATTCTGCAGTTCTTTTTCCTAATCATGTTTTAGCTAATGACTCACTTTAAAGAGGATGTCTCTGAGTCTTTTTTGAAAGAGTACTCACTGGATTCAGAAAATAATTGATTGCTTGGGGCTTAAATGATCTGTGTGCCAAAGCTTTAATGTGACATTGGTTGGAGTACCACCTATTAGACTGATGGCTTGTTGCCCAAATAATACTTGTCTGGTGCCAGTCATTTTATAAATTCATTAATTATATTATCTGAAATGTGATGTGAAGGGTTGCAGGCATATCCCAGGAAAGAAGAGAATAAATCATGTCGTGTGTGTATTCTGAAAATAACTGGCAACTGCTGAACTATTTCCATACATGAGAGTCAATACAGGAATAAACTGAGACAGTTTCCTTCGGAAGGAGGAGTAAATGAAGTCACACCTCAGAGCTGAGCAGTCAAAGTGAAATGCAGGAGCAGCAGAGAGGTCTGCTTCACAATGTTCCTGTGAGCATACTTGAACTTAAGACTTCATATATATATACATACGGCCTTCCTGATCAGATAAGTCTTAGTCTTCTGGTTTTGCTCATTCCTTTATTGTAGTGCATTCCTGTCAGCTGAAAACAACATTTATAATGGTTCTATCTGCCCTTCTCTTATTGCCAAAGACATGAATACCTGTTCTGCTTACACTCTGCTTTCCTCCTCCTGCTGCCTGCTGTAATATCTCAGCATTCCCCATCACTGTGTTGCACCCTGTGGGTTAGTTCGGTAGTCTTCTTCCTCAAAACAGCTGGGGGAGTGCTGGGAGGGCTGAGTGGGGTGGGGGGCGGGCGTGTCAGGTATAAAAGGCAAGACTTTGGCAGGGGAGGGGTTGCAGGCACCTCTGTGAGGGAAGGTCAGCCAGACACAGCTGGTTCCAGATAGCTCCAATGGCCCTATCACAAGACACAGCTAGGGCCGTTAGCCAATACAATGGTGCGTTTTTAAAAAGCATTCTTGCTAAAGGACAAATCCTGATCATTTGATTTCATTTTTAGCACTACAAGCTTCATTCTGGATCATGGACAAGCTGCTTAACTCCTGTTTCTTACGCTTTGTCTCTGTGGAGTGGGGAGTTGTAACACTCTACCCTTATTAGACTTCAGGGTAAGGGGAAAACTTCCCTGGAGCATAATTTTCTCTTCGCCTGTGGCTCTGTGCAAGTGCATGAGTGCTCTCCAGCAGTATAGTCCTAGACGGAAAATGACTCCAATATGTTGCAGAGACAGGCTATGAAAGTGCAGAGTTAGTAACACTGGGATGTGAAATTTGAGCTAATACTGCAGCTTAGCTAATCAACATGTCTTCTTTTTCAGTATCAGTCCCTGACTGATGTCATCTCAGATGCCTATCTGATGGTGAAAGTTTTATGTATCAGTGTGATATACCATAGTTTCAGTCTTTGATGAAATGTTATAAAACCAATGAGGTATTCATTCCAGTACAGATCAGGAAATCTTGGGATTATATTGTTTTAAATATATTTTATCTGTTATCCCATGTTTACATTAATACATGTGCATTGCCTCCTGAAAGCTTATTTGTTCTTCCTTACTATATTTTTTTCTCTAGAAATATCGTTATCAAGATGAGGATGTTCCACATGATCATACTTTGCCTCGATTAACCCATGAAGTAAGAGGCCCAGAGCTTGTTCATGTGTCAGAGAAGAACCTATCTCAAATAGAGAATGTCCATGGATATGTCTTACAGTCACACATTTCTCCTTTGAAGGTAGGATCAATATTTACCATGGCTTTGGTCCTCAAATATGAGAAAACTTGTAGTGTGACACGCTTGGGAAACTTACTTTGTCATACAAGCAGACAAGCTGTTTTTTGAAATGTATCATTGCAGATTGATTGTTCTGTGATGGGTTTTCTGAGCTTGCTGTAGTGTGACAGGCAATGGTTTAGTTGGTGAAGCTTTGTGTTGAGATGTTGGCTTTTTGCTTTGCGTGAGATTTTTTCTTGAGAAAGAATCATTCCTGGCAAATGTGCCTGCTTTCCTGTACATTGAGAAAGGAATAATGCAGGTTCTCAGCCTCAATAGCACGGTGATTTTGGAATGGCAGACTTCCCTTCCTGATTGTCCTTGTTAAGTTGAAATAAATACTGTAAATGTAACCATCTGATGGAATCCTAGTTTTTGCATCTCTCAAAAAGCTGCATCAAAGTCAGAAGCTATGCCTGAAAAGAGAGCTCATTTGCCACTATTCAGATCCTTACTACTCAAGTACTTGCTGTTTTGTGTGGGGTTTGTTGCAAATGAGAGTGATGTAGAGACACGTCTCTGTTAACTGAGGCAACTATTTATAAAATAGAGAATGTTCTTCTGTATGTGTCTGGTGTCCTCTGATATATCTGGCTGGCTGAAAACTGTTTATCTTTGTGGTGAACCTGTGTACTAACCAAAAAAGAAATCCATTTCTGAAAATTCATTTACTCTTTAATAAGACGGCAATAGTTTAAAGATATTCTTAAAACTTCTTTAATGAAAGGATTATAGATGGAGTGATAAGCATGATAGTTTTCCTATTTTATTTTTCACTAGGCCTGGGAAGGGGAAAATGTAAAGAATATTTTTTACTAGATGTTGTGATGTTCTGGGTAGTGGTTTTATTCCAGCAATTAACTAAGCGGCAAACAAGGCAGAAGGGCTTTACTCCTTCTGGTGCTCAAAGGCTGTGAAATGGGCATCGTTTGCCTAGCAGAGTGATTACAGGGTGGTTACAAGTGAAAGGAAATGTTTGTTATTAAAGATTGATGTGAATGCAGCTGGTGTTCATTGAGCCTTCATGGAATAGCCACACAAATTAATCTTTGTCCTCTGCTCTTCTTGTTACTGCGTATAGTTTGTGTGTCATTCATCTTTTCATGTTTTAGCAGCTTCCTGGGGTGCTTACCTAAATTGTACTGCAGAAGCCAATGGTATCAAGCAGTGATATATCTTCTTATGCTGAAGCAGATCAATATAGTTATTTGAAGGGTATTACTTCCATGCGGCCTCTGTCTAACCTCAGGGGACAATCACAGACAAAGCAATTTCTTGCCTGAAAGGGAAACATCCCCTCTCCTCTTGGGATCCTTGACTATTAAGATAATAGTGGTGCTTATTCATGAAAGTTGAAATTAGATATTTTTCTTCACACGTTGAGACTTTCAAGACAGGCTGCATGATTCAAGCTGATAAGGTAGCAATTGTGACAAAAAGCTGCTTGTGAAATGAGGTGAAAGGTGTCCCCAGACATCTACAATTGCCTTAAAACAGCTCCCAGTCTAATCTGGTCTTGTAGCAGGAGAAAGTTGTTGTCTGCTCCTATTTTCTGAAGTGATGGGAGGAGAGGAGCTACATAGTATTTCCTCTTGGAAATCAGAATCTTCTGCCAGTTATGGCCTCACCCTGACGTTTTCTGTCTTTGACTATCCCTTTCCCTTATTTCCTTCAGATTCAGTGTCTCATGTTTGCTACTTAATAGTGTCTCATGTCTGCCACTTAGTCTAAATTTAGTAATTTGTCTCTTCAGAGGGCTTTGAAGTTCCTGTTTTCTTTCTCCTGCAGTCTATGTCCTGTATTTTAACCTTCAGTAGAGAATTAGTTCAGGAGGTTGGAGTAAACTTTCTGCTAGAGCTAATGGCACTATGGTACCTCTCCTATCTGAAATACCTACTTTAGATTCACTCTTGTTTCTGGGAATCTAATGAAATCCCTGTTAAGAAGCCCTTTGTCACAGTGATTTCTACAGAATTGGGAAGAAACATTCCAAACTCTCCAAAATCCAGTCAGGATAGATTGTCGTCTTGAATTATACACTTTGCACCCTATAGTCTGATATCATTAAGCATTCCACTCGTTTCTCATCAGTATTGTGTAAACACGGCTGCATGGAATAATGGCTAAATCTGAGGGATATTGCCTCTCAATCTATAGCATGCCTTCCTAGGGAAATATAAAATTCTTTTTTTAAAGATTGGCTGGATAAGTGTGACTGAAATTGAAATATTTCATTGCCTTTTGTGAGAGGTAGAACTTCTGGAATCCTGCTCTGAGGATATGTAGCATATGCCGGGGGCCAAATACAGCCTGACAGCTTTTCAGGAGTGAGAAGACACTGGCAATTGTGATGGGATAAAGCAGTTAGGAAACTCCACCAAGAGTTGCTTGTACTGGAAGGGTTGACTCGTTCTGCCCTGGTTTTCTGAATACAGGTCAGAGCACTTCATGCAAAGGGAAAATGTGTGTAAATGAAAGTCACAAGTTTGCCTGTACCAAGAGAGGGATCACATCACCTCCTGTGTGTCACTAGGACTGTCTGTCTGATCAGCCACCCAGCCAGCAGGCATGTTGCATGAGCACAAGGTGGCTGTCTGACTGAGTCAGGGGTTAAGTCACCGTCTGAATTTCGCAGTGGGGTCTGCAGCACCAACGTGCTCAAAGAATTTTTGAAGAAGTCTTCTGTGTTTAGTGGCTGCAAAATGTCCTGATGACAGGATGATTTGCCCAATATTTTTATGTTCGAAATAGTATCATAAAAGAGAAATGTTTGACCATAAAAATAATCTAGTTGAGATGCTTTGGAACCAAGGTATTGTCCCAAGGCCAAGCCACATATCCATCTTATTCACATCACTTTTTCTAACTCATTTGAGTCTGGCAGAGGAAAGAGTTGCTCATTTCTGCAGGTTTGTGTTCATTTGGAAAGAAATCTGCAGAGACCATGTGATCAGAAAACTACCTTTCAGTATGTCTGATTCTAGCTCTCATAACTGACCAGTACTCACAGCCTGGTAGCCATAGATTACATACCTTCTCTGTACAGATAGACTGTTTGCTACCACCACCCTGCCTGTGTTCACAAGTTTCCAGTGAACGTCTCAGTTCGTATCCGTAACCCAGATTGACAGCTTGAAAACAGACTTGCATCATCACAATTATGAGTTCTGTGGATGGTTGAAGTTGAGGCAGAGAAACCATCGGCCTGTGTATACTCCTGTGCGCATCATGAAGTAAAACATTCCAGAGATTTTTGAAAGACTTTGTCTAACACCCAGAATTGAAGGATTGAGCCCATCTTTTTTAACACATGTGATTCAAATGCCTGATATGGTCCATGTTGCAAAGAACAGATGTATTTTTAATATCAAGTTCCTGTGTAAACATTGATAAAGAACTTGGCTGTAATTTCATATTCCAGATTATTTGGTTTGATGTAGCCTAGAAATATTCTAGTGGAGCTTGTAATTACTGGCTATTTTGGAAGTTATTTTTAGGTACCAAACAATAAAAATAATTTTCTTTAGGGACCTTACACTAGTTGTGTGTGCTAAATAATCAGATATCTAGTCCTCAGACATTCTGAAAATCTTTGAGGCACTCAGAGCCTCATTGTGATAAATACTGTTTAGGACAGTGAAATTTTTCTGATAGTGATGTTAGACCTGTCTTGTTATCTTTAGAGTACCTAAAATCTAGTGTGCACTAGCCAGATTATTTCCTTTCAGAAGATAATAATGAGGCAGAACAGTGGTGCTGAGAACTAGACCCACTTTTCCCTGCGACTTTTACTCTTCCCTGTGATTTTTACTTTTGCAGCTTACAGATTTTTTATATCATCTTAAGTTTTCCACTGTTCTGTAACATTTCACATACACTCGACTCAGTTCTGGAAAATGCTTAATTTTAGAAAGCTGCAAACTTTTATAAAAGGTTAATATTCTTATTAGTGTGGAGAAGATAAAAAAAAATTACAACAGCCTCAGCAACTTTGAATGTCAAACACTGAAGTTGTAAAGAAAGTTTTCAGTTACATAGCTATAGTAACATATGGGAAAATGTTAACACTACAGAACTTTCATGAAAGAGACACCACAATAAGATGATAAATGTTATTTGCAGCTTATGGAGCTGATGAAATTGTGTTTTATTGATCTTTTAAAGGAAAAAGTACCTAATGTATTGAAAAAATAGTTTAAAATATTTTCGTTGCACTTTCCCCTCTTTGACACTAGATGGTGCAGTAAGATCAGAATCCTTTGATCTGCATGTTTAAAGCTTCTCTGACGTGGTACGAAGTCTTTTCTTACGTGGATTAGAAAGTGCTAATGCAATAAAAATGCCTTGTTAGAAATCAGATGCCTTCTGAATCTCTGGTGTGTGGGGAAATCTGAATATGACACAACCACACCTGAAATTCAGACATGCATCTTCTGTCTGTAAATTAAATGCACCTTTCTTTCCTTTCCTCCTAGGAATAGAGCTAAACAGTGTTCATTAAATGAATGATAACTGTGGCTTCTAAATGAACCATATTAGTATTATTGCAATGTTAGATTTCTTTTAAAGTATATTTCACTTGCTTTGGATAAGCTTAAAAGTAAAAATCCAGGTAAGGGCTTTGTATCTCCTTTGTTGCCTGAACATTTTAAATGTCAGACTATTCCCAACTATTTCCTCTTCCTAATTTAATGCAAGGCTTAAATTCAAGCATCAGTGGCAGTTGTGCAGAAATAAGAAGCCAGATGAATTACCATTATTATCTTATCCTAAGATGTTTTGAAACAAGGATGTTCAGATACCTCTCTTCATTTGCTTCCTCTTTGATGACCTCACTTTCTAGAAAGGAAGGAGCGGCTATGGATATTCTTCCTTTCCTTTCTGCCTCAGGGTGTTGTCCTGCAGCTCTGGAGGGTTGCTGACAGCTTACAGAAAGTCAGGGTTGATGGAATGACTTTCCAGTGGAGAGAGGGAAAAAACATATCTACATGGAGCAAACGGGTAATGCATTTGCTCAGCAGTATCCAAGTTAAGGTTATACATGAATTGACATTTGTGTAAATTGGTTTTCAGGAGAAGATTTCCTTCTCCCATCACCATAGCACATAGATTCCGCATGTTCTTTTTCCCTGATGATGACAAAAGCATTACGTGAGATTGTCTGTATCTAGTAGGGAAAAGATGTTTTATTTCTACTCCAAGCCAGAGCTCTCTATTTGTCAACTCCTATCTTCTGCAGAGTGTGCAGAGTGTCCTTTGCACACCTATCATTCTTCTTTTTATCTGCCTGGGTGCAGGAAGGACATCCTAGTGAAGGCTTCTAGAGTCTGGCATGCCACTTTTTCTGCCTTTAAACGAAACAGATTTTTCATCATCTCTGAAGCCTTCCTTCTCCAAGGGTGAGTCAGACCTCACTACAGTGGTTTCCGTGCTTCTCTGACAAATTAAAAAAATGAGGAAGGAGGCTCTGAAGATGAGCTTGGATGATTAATTAATCTGTGAAAAATGTCTTAGCCTGTGCTTCCTGGACACTGTCATAAAGAGTCATTTTTTGCATCTAAAAATGTAGATTAGATAAGAGCTATTTATTTCATGAATTAACATTGACTTCAATAAAGATCGAGTTTTAAAGACGATTTAAAAACAATTAGAATAAATAAGTTTAAAACATTCTATACTTTTTTTTTTTTTTCAGATGCAACAGTTCCATTTCCCAATTCAAAAAGTTTGGGGTTCATTTTTTTTACTATTGAATTCTGTATAAAATACTAAGTCATGCACTAGTCACAGGCACTGTGAAAATAGCAAACTCTAAGTTTCTCTTGATGTTGCAGTGGATCATGTGAGTTGTAGATTAACTTGAGATGTTGCTGCACAGAGCTGCAAATAACATTAGAAAATACACTCAATGGGCCTGTGTAGCTGTTTTAAATGAGTAATTGCAGGAAAGTCCTCTGCTCCTGTAATTGTAAATACCTCTAGCTACCAGGGAACCAGATTTACACAGGAAAAGCTGGTTGCTGCAGCTTTCAGCACTACCTTGCCTGATACTCCTGCCTAAATACAGCTCCTGGTGCTTTGCGGGGGCTTCATCTAACTGTGATAAGAAACCCTATTTAATTTTCTAGAGCTGCTGAACATCACTAATTCCTATTATTGGGGAAGAACCCTATTTTAGAGGTGAAATTCAGATAGGGAAGAGAACAAGACAAGGCTGAATTTGTTTTAATTTCTGTTGTTCAGGTGCGACAAACAATTGAGGCTGTGCCATAGCACAGGCTGTTCTTCCAGAGTAAAGATGCTGCATTTCAGAGGTTCATAAGAACCGTGGAGGACTGTGAGAGGCTGATGCTTTGTTGTGTGTTAGGAACAGAAGTCTGAAGTTTTCTCTTCAAGTAACAAAATTAATTGGGGTTATAGAGAGGACATATTCATGTATGTATGGATATATTAGCAAGCCATCTCCAATGTAATCTTGCATCCACTTCTTTGCTTACATTGACTACATTTCAGAAGTATAGCTAATCTGCACAAAGCATTTTCTAGCCCCAGGGTGGCTCAGCCCAGTAGCAATGCTCTTACAGTCTTACTTTTGATCTCTGCCCTGGTAGCTTCCTAGCTTTTGTGTTTTGAGGTTGTTTTTTTCTTTTGTCCTTTTTTTTTTTTCTTCCTCTCTCCTTTTTAATATGCAGTTACTGGCAAAGCCCCATACTGCAGTCTGTATCCGTTAGTGAATTCCACTGAATATTCAGTAGGTTGCTTCATTAAGATACAACACTTGTTACATGCTTAATCATGTACTGCTTTTCTCTTATCTCTTACTGTAACAGCAGATAAGGGTATACCGTAGATCCGTATCTGTGATCTATGTTTTTTAATACAAAAATGCAATCGGATTAAAAAGAGACAAAGGAAACACAAATGTGCCGATGCTTGCTCTTCCTCTTAGAGAAGTGACAAAAGTAGCTCTGAATTTTTATTTTATTTCATTATGTTTCAAGACAAAATAAGCAGCTTATAAATTAGTATTCTGAAGATTACTTTGTATCTCAGTTTCATGTGGGCAGGAGTGCATTCCATTTTTGCAGTCTTTGCCTTACTCTAAAAAGTCCTAAAATGGTGCAAAATTTGAATGTTACAGTGAAGAATAGTTGCTAATGAAGAATAGGTTTTGTTTTTTTGTCATAGCTAAGTCCATTGTTTTGTGTGCTTGATTTTTCTGCCTTAGATTTCTGATTGATGACTTTCCACATGATATATGTTGTTGCAGACAGTATCTTGTTATCTTTCTAGCTTCTGAGAGAATTAAAAAGAAACCAAATAAAATTGCTTCTGACAGTGGGTGATTTAATTGGAAAAATGTCAGCAATTTAAAGTAAACCTCAAGCATTGCAATCCTTTACTTTTTACAAAATAAATGATGGCCTCTGACGGACACAAGCAAAGCAGATTCTGACAGTGTCTACTAGCCTATTATATGTTGTTACATTTGTCTTATGAATAAAGTAATTTTCAAAGGAATTTAAAAATATTTTCAGACTATGGACACTGTTTACTTTATATGGGTCTCCTAGGTATTGAAAGCCTTTTCAAATGTTAATCTGAATTGCAATTTCAGGAGACTTTCTCTTTTCTTGTTCTACTGGGCGCTTTATTAGTGTTAATTAGCAGTTTTATTCTTTTCAGCTAGTAGATTTCTCCTGAAGGATAGTCTTGTCTCTGAGACTTTTTTTTTTAAAAATCTGACATATTGCAAATATTTCTGTGTCTCACTTATAAATAAGAAAATGAGAGTTTCCGGGGATCTCTTTTTCTCCTTGTCTTTCTGTAATGTTTTGCATAGCACTGGTTACTCTTTGCTTCCCTATAATTCATTGAGCTTTTTTTCCTTGATATATTGCCATATAGAATACTCATAGAATACAGAATAAACAGAGAGAGATTTGCTATTCTGAAGACGTTTTTTTTTTCCCAGCTGAAATAAGTAAAATATATCGTACAACTCCATGGAATCACTACTAATTGCTGCAAACATAAGATTTGTATGTTGTCTCAGATCCTTTCTTTGAGTGTGCAAACACAGTGATATTTTTGTGCTTGTAAAGTATCTGTAATGATGTTTGCCACCTTTCCAAACTGTTTTGTGACCTCCTGATGAAAAGTGCAATAAAGCATCTTGGCGTCATCAGTCAGACTGTAACAGGAGGGATTTTTCTCAGAGATGTCACACAGGTTTAACACCAGTTGTTTCCCTAAGCTCAGCAGCTGAAATGCCCTTCTGTCAGACTTCACCTACTAGTGAATGTACTCTACATTTTAAATGAAGAATTAAACTGCCGTAATACCTTTTTTTTTTTTTTTTTTTTTGGGGAATTTTTTNTTTTTTTTTTTTTTGCTGAGGAATATTCTGATAATTCAATCACTCAGTAGAAGATACATGTGTTTATACATCCAGTGATGTGACACACAAATGTTCTGGTTTTTGTCAGTATTAAGTGTAAAAGCAAGTCCAAAGCAGAAGTTTGCAGCTCTAGAAGCTCTGGATGGGTGCAGCCTCCAGCATAGAGGAAAATCTGTTTAGTTGGAGTTTATGGAAGAATATCTTGGCAGCCTAAGAAGTGCTTAAGCTAATAAACATTTTGTTTCCAAGTGCTCCCTTTTTCAACTCCTGTTTCTTGTGACTCTCGCTGTAATATAGTTTTGTGCACTGTGGAGCTGTGAAAATAACAACAGAAATTCTGTCCTTTAAAAGAAAAAAATTATCTTTCCGAACTGTTTATTATTTTCTAACTCTTTTCAAGAAACTGGTCAAAATAAGAACTTTAGAGATTATTATTGTGTAAGATCTTGGTATCAGTAGCTAACTGAGACTTCTCAGAAAGATTTTTAAATGGAAAATATTTTTTTTTTGCCATTTGGATCCCTTCAGATTATCTATTTCAGCAGATCATGTTACTTGCTTTTTAATAATCTTTTAAAGACTATATTGCTGCTGAAACAATTGAGGGAAATGTCAAAAAATAGTCAGCAGGCTTGATGACTCAGATGACTTTTTTTAAGATCTGTACTGTTTACTATCTTGATTTCCCACAGTAGGTTTTGCCGTCTTCTCCCTTCCCATGCTATTTTCTTTTCCATAGTTATTCAGTATACCTTTTTCTTTGTTACTTTTTCTGAATTGCCTTCATAATCCATTCCTGTATTTCTCCTTTAGGTATTTCTTCCTTACTTTTCTGTTATATCTATTTCCACACCTACACAAGGATCTTTTTAATACTGTGAGCCAGCCATGAAGTACAAGTTTGTACCAGGTAGCTACTAACATGTAACACTTGATGCCCTTCTTGTTCAAGACAATTGCACTCTTATTGATCATTTTTCCTTTTTGACTGTTCTGAGAGTAACAGATGTGGTTTTCCCTCTGACCCCTTGGTCATACATGGTCTTTATAAACAGTTTGTGTCATTTCTTTTACTACTGGAAGGTGGATTTCTCCCCACCACCCCCCAAGCAAAAGCAGCATGAAATACAGTTGAGTGTTATCAAGTCACGTGGATCACAGTTGCCCACTGAAATGGCAGCACTCTGGCCAGCTTTTATGTTACTAAGATTTACTGAAACTCTGAGCCACAGTGATTTTTCATTTTATTTTTTTTTTCCCCACTAGCAGACTCAAGCACTCTGAATTGGATCTGTTATCTTTCAAATGTGAACAGAATGTATGTTTTACATACGTAAGAGCTAGAAGTTAGCTGTTGAGGTTAAAGTGTGTCACACAGGGAATGTACAAAGTTCAGTTTTCCAAAGCCTCCCATCCACTACAATTATAATAAACATCTGCATGAATTGCTGCACTGGATTTAATCAGTGTTTAATGGCTGAAGTATGTGCTTTCAAATAAAAATTCATTAAACCTGATAACTGACTTCATAAAATTATTGTAATTGATAACATGACATTGGAAAGGCTGAAATGACTAATGGTGTTTTCAACAAATAAAGAAATTTCTACTTTGAAGTCGGTGTCACAAACTGTGTCTTTGATCAAGTAGACGAGCAAATGCCAAGCAGGGAAACAGAATTTTCAGTGATAGTACATAACATGTGAGAATAAAGGCTTATATTAATTACTGGGAATTGGCCAAAATAGTTCAAAGTTAACACACTAGGAGTGTTAATGTCATCAACCAACTTCTGAAGACCACACTTGCATCTGAATTGAAATTACAGCTGTTTCCGCTCTCACAGTCATTGGACAGTTGGTTTCCTTTATTATTTTGAAACAAATATGCGAACTGAGCAGATCTGAAATGAATGAGAGATTTCAGATGAAACTAGGTTATTGTCATTTTTTTTTTTGTTTGTTGCAGAATTTTACTTCTCTTTTGAAAAAAGCTTTTTTTTTCTTTTTTTTCCAGTATTTTGGATATTTTATATTTACCTAAGGCAAATGGTAATGAGTAAAGTGCAGACAAGGATGTTCCTACATTGCTTATACTTTACTACTAGTTGTAATGTCAGAGAATGTCTGAAAAATAGGTTCAAGCAAGCTCAGTTAAAATACTCAAGACAGGTTTCCACTCTGGAAAATTCCACTTACCTACACTCTCCTAAAGATACTGGGATTAGTGAATTTTAAACCTGTCTCTATTTTGGTGTGTAAACTAGTCCATAGTGGCTACTAAACATTTGTACCTCAAAGACTAATAAAGCAATAGAGCTGCACGTATGGAGAAAGGTAACAATCAACCAGGTAGAGCATCACATCAGTATTTATGCTTCTATACAGATGGCAAAAAGTGTTAAGCATAGCAGTAGAGCAGCAGTATGTCAGCCTGTTATTGCTATGAAAAAAAAGTGAAGTGCTGAGATTCCTTAGGAAAACTTTATTTGCTTCCCCTATTCTCCTTTATCACTTCACGTACTTGGAATTTCTACATTTATGCCTTTGGAGGACTGTGCATGTCTGTGATAAGGGCCGTATCTTTCTCCTTTGGAGACCTGCATAGCCAAATGCTTTTTACAGTGTAGCTGCAGAGAGACAGCATGGCTGTGTTTACCAGCACAGATTTATCTTTCAGACCAGAATGACTTAGAAACTCTACGTACTCAATAGGACTATAGAGCTATTGGAAATGTACATCTATGGCTTTCTGTAACTTTTCATATACTGACTTTATCACCACACCATTTCTTCTCATATTTTCTTGCTGAAGTAAAATGACTCAGCAGCTGAGTTCCTGTGCCAGGTCATTATCTCAAACCTGGGGATATCAGAGCCAGTTTGGAGCTGTACGAAATGCGGTGGGGCAGAGAAACAGCCTGTGGAATATGAAATCAAGGCTTTGTCTCATTGTTCTTTTCCTGTCTCACTGTCTCTGAAAGCTTTTTTCGTTTCTTTCTTCCGGTACAAGATTTTTTGTAGGAGAACATATTTGAAAAACAGTTGAATATGAAGAACTATGAGAATGGAGGTTGACAGTCAGTGACTGAAGTGCACATAGGCATGTGCAATCAAGGGGAAAGAGGTACAAACTGTTAAAGCAATAAAGGGAGTATCTGCAAATATTTTAGAGCCTGCACTTTGCTACCTGACAGCCTGATTTGACTTTATAATTCTTTAACTGCTCACACCCAGACCATTAGTAAGTCGACAATGTCTTTTAAGCATATTTCAACAGTATGGTAATATTAAGGGTGAATAAACTACAGTATCTGCCACAAACCTGGTGACGCAGCACACATAAAGAACATGTCACCTTTTCTATTTTTTAACTCAGTTATAGCTATCTTAATACAGATAATTCTGGCAATTGGAACCCAGGTTTTACTCAAGTTATTCAATTAAGCTGAAATTGCTTGTAATGTTGTACCATAATTGTAGCAGAGGCATCATCGGAAGATGGTAAGTAGGTGAGATACTAATTAAATTCTTCTGAACTTCAGTAATTTAATATTCAAAGGAGGTTGAGCCCATATAGTAGTTGCTCACTGCGTTGCCACTGGGGATTACAGAGGAAGAGTCCTTAACAAAAATAGCAGCCTCCAAATGATTTTTTGCTGGACTTGTCTGACTGAAATGTGGAGTTTGTTAGTATTGCTTCACCACTCTAGATACACACGCAGTGGGTCTCATCCATCTGTGGGTGAACTCTCTGCAGACTTTAGGAAGATCATGTGTGGGTGGCTAAGTACAAAATTTTCTCAAGCACTGCTAAACCCGAGGATGACGGTTGTGTTTATATATAATCTTGAAAAGTCTGATTCTTTTATATTCAGGCTTTTGGGAAAAGTAGGTTTCAGCCTAATTTAAGCAGGAATAGAGATCTCTTTGATTTTTCAAAGGACTGTAAGCCACAAACTTTTAAATTCTTTTTGAGAATCTCATCTGATAATAAAATGAGAGGTGTGGGAGAGGATGAAATTCATCCAGACTTGGAGTCGTTCTCCCATAGCACAGCTCAGTTTGTCTAATCTTTGTTATATCAAGATTATTGACCGGGTTTAGTGCAGTTCTCCCAGGCCCTTGAATACCTCAAAATAAATATTCCACTGCCCTTCTCATTATAGCTATCAGTAATGATCTAAGCAAGATTGGTCTGGAGATTCCTCCCTAGATGCATATTCTTTCCAAGCCTCTTAATTCAATCTGAATGATGATGATGGTAATTTAGGTTATAGTATTACCCAGAGGCTATGATTGTAGTGCAGGGTTCATTGTCCTCACACTATATAGGCAAGGAAAAGCTTAAATGTTGTGATACTACAGAGGTGCCCAGGCTAAAGCCAATGCAAGTGAGCAGAAATTAATAGGAATCCTTGTGTATATTCAAATTTTATCTACTAAACTATCTACTATAATCAAATTATATCTAGTTTTTAACTATTGTATAACTCCTTTGTAATTTCCTCAACTAGAAATGTTCCTATCTTGAGGCTGACTTGTACACCAGTGCTATCTTATTACGTTTATTGACTTTTTCCCATTATCACTGCACTGATTCTTTGTGTCTCACTGAATGAGAAACGCACAGACAAATACATACATTTGGAAAAAAACCAACCCTTGGTGTTAATTGAAAAGAGTTCTGAGAGTAGAGTCCCTTTTTAACTAGAGAGACCTAAACAGTAAGAATCTGCCATGATTTCCCAATGCAGAAATTGACCCCCTAACTAACATACCACCCCTTACTTAATGGGTTAATTAATTAATATTCTTGAAGTTAATTCTCCACATGTGTTGAACTGAATTGCTGAATGTTACTATACTTTCAATTAGATGGACTTCTCAACATAGTTTTCATCATAATGGTTAGTATAAATGAGTTTTCTTAATTATGGTAGGGTGAATACTTCAATACGTGTCTTGATATGTAGTATAACAATGTTTGGCACATACTTGTGGGGATCCGTTGTTCACAGGGACATCCATCTTCAACTCTCTTCTCACAAATTCTTTCTGCTGACTTTATTCGGCCTGCTAGGTGTGATATTGAAGACCTACAATAGATAGGTGGTCTCATTCAAATTCTCCATAATTTTATTTACTGGAATATTATAGCTATTATTTAGTAATGGGTTTAATGTTCTGACACAATCTGCCTTCTGGTAGTGTCAGTAAGTTACTAATAAGTAGAAAAGAGGCTGAAGTCATTTATTTGTACTTAATAAATATTTTTTGACAAAGAAAAATTTTCTGAAAATAAAATACTAGGTAAGATTAGAAAGTAAGCAATGAAAAAAATTGAGATAAATTAATTGATTATTTGCAATATGGCAAAAGAGAAAGTAAGACAACCTGGATCAGGGAAAGTCTATACACATTTTGAATTCTGTCCTAGAATGAGCTGTAGAAATACAAATATTGTAATTATTTATAAGGAAAATAGCTAGACAGGCACATGGCAATTTGCAGATGGCATACGATGATTCTGGATAGTAAATTAAGACAAAGCTGTAAGGCATTTGAGATAAACTAAACATGTCTGGGAGAATAGGCAGATTATAAAATGTAATTTTGAGAAATATGCATATCTACTATGGAAAGGGAAATATAAATTAATCATACACAACTGAATATTTTAGAGATCACTTATAGCTTTGTGGATGAATATTTAAGTATAGTAGTGAATGAATTCACTAAGCAAAATGTATACGAATGAATGGCAAAAATGAGGAACTGAAATTCTGAAAACATTCTCATGACACAAGTTTTATAACATAAAGAGGTTAGAAAAATAATAAGACACACACAGATTTCAATGGGAAAAGAAAGAAAAGTAGGGGTGGGGTATATTTTAGGCCCTAATGATAAGTTTTACACCCTTGTCTGATTTTCTTCTCCTTTGGTCATTTTCAGTAAAATCCAAAAGAAGTCAGTGGTTAAAAAGAAAGTCCTATGACTTCCATAAAAAGAGGCAAACAAACAGAGGAAACATGTAGAATGAACTTGTCTGGTATTAGATACCAATGAATCAATACAGGTAAGTATGAGAGGTGGAAAAATGATAAAGAGAGAAAATGTGAAATTTCCACCACAGCAGAAGCTTCTATTGGAACTGACACATTGTTAGAAATCAGAATTTTACAACACAGCTCAAAGCCATAAGAAGGGAAGACTGGTTTATTCTGCTGCTTATGGATCTGTTTGTTTGGAGTCTAGAAGTATTTCTTGAGAGAACATAAAAATTCAGGATCTATCAGGTTGGAGATCAAACAGACTGAATTATCATAGAATCATAGAATGGTTTGAGTTGGAAGGAACCTTAAAGATCATCTGATTCCAGCCTCCATGCCATGGACAGGGACACCTTTCACTGGAACAGGTCATTCCAAGGCCAACCCATGTAACTGTGCAGATGGGTAGGAAATTTAATTTACTAAGGTTTTCAGTTAAATGCTGATTACTGTCCCACAGGTCTCCCTCTGATAAAACAGGTCTCTTTAACAGAATGTAATAACCTGTCATATATAATCTTTTCAAGTTTGTGGAGATTGGAAAGTCCAGAAATGTGCTAGCTCAGTGGTAATTTCCAGAATCTGCAGAAGGAAAAAAAAACAGCTGCAATGTTTGAAATTCCTTCTTAAGAGGTGAATTAGGCACACTAAACTGTGAGATAGGTTTAAAAGTTGCAAATTTAAAAAAAAAATAAAGATTATCTTTTATTTGTTTTCATTCTAATTCCTCAAAGGACTTACGGTAACTGAAAATAAAAGAACATGTTAATTTGTAAAAAGACAGATTTTCCCATAATTACATTCCTTCTGTTTACCAGACCCTCGAAAAAATGAATATTGGCATCAATGACAGTATGGTCTTAAATGCTTTGCAGAAGGGAAACAATATATTGTTTTCAGTTCTTTACCATTCACTCATACATAAGAAACTTCACTGCAATTTTATGGTATGCTTTTTTTTCCACCAGAGATATACGTTCATTGTACACATAATCAAAATAAGGTGTTATGTGTGTGTATCACTTGAAACTTTACTTGTGAATTTAATGATATATCTTTTTTATCATGCTCTTAACAAAACTTTAACATTTTTCTAACAAGTAGATAATTATGAAAGAATTGCATTTGAAACATTCCTGTTACCTTTCTGCATCATTAACATGTGAGATCATACAGAGATTGAGAGAAACAAAACGTATTTTAGTCAAAGTAGTCTGGCTGTCTACTAATTTAATCTTAAGTTTAGTGTAAATTTTACACCTCTAAATAAATGTAAGGGATAAGTTTCTAATGTAAACTTAGGGATTGTACAAGTTAATGTACAACTTCACTTGCTTCAGAATTACTGCTAATAAGGCACAGAAGATTGTAATTTTTTTTCCTATCAATTTACTAATTTCAAGAAAGTCAACCGAATTTTAAAAAGCTGATTCTACAAGACGGTGATAACCTTCTTGTGGGTTTTGCTGTACAATTTGATGCTTGTTCTAGAATCAGACTGCTGAAATTAACAAACATTTTCTGATCTCCCTGAAATATTTGAGCTGTATCATGTTTAAATATTGGGAAAACCTGGTTTCTTTTTCTTTGTGTTAAAGGACATGGCTGCAACAATGCTATACTTTTCAGTTTAAAAAATTGCCAGAAATGTAGCTTAAAGCAAAGAATCTTACTACATAGACCGTTTACCATTAGTGCAGATGGTGACATTTTTAATAGTAAATTTGCCAGAAAAAGCTATTTCAGTCTTTTCATAAAACATTCAAGTCAAAGTCAACAATTCCTTCATCTGAATAAAGGAAAAGAAAAAAACAACTCAGAAATAACAGTGGTTTGTATTGACATTTTTAATGTAAGGTTTGTTTTGGAAAAGTCAAAACATTTTATTTCAAAGATGCAAAATAATCTTGGACTTGTCTTCTAAACTGGCATTCCAAAATGGAACAAAATATGCAAAAGTAAATATAACAAAGGAAATTATATTCTTCCTTCCAGATAAAAACTTTTGTGTTACTCAGAATAAAATAATTCAGGTCTACTGGACCCGATTTCTGTGTTTGGTTACTGAATGAATAATCCATTATTTGCACAGGTTTATGGGGAGTATGTGACAAAATATGTATGGACATTCTATGAACGCATGCAGTCAAGCTTTTAGTTTTGAATTGTTTATTTGATTTATGAAGACATAGGATAGATGTTACCTTCACACCTTAGCTTACCACATAAATACTGCATTGACTTTGTGCTCTTGACGGGATATGTTGGGGTTTTTGCTACATGTTCATAAGTCATCTCCCTTCTGGAAAAAAAGCAAAAACAACAAACTAACCAACCAAAAAACCCTCAAAAAAAAAAAAAAAAACAAACCACAAAAGAAAAAAAAACAAACAAAAAAAAACCCACACAAAAACCTCTCATCATCTTGTCATTGAGGTTTAAACCTGGTTTTGGAAATATTTGGCTCTTTAACATCATATAAATGTTAGGTTTTTTTAAGGACATCTCATGTCCTTCCAGCACTATGGTCAAAATTATAAGAAGAATATAGCTTGGAAGGGAAAGATGGGAGGTGCCATTTCTGTCTTTCTTTAAGTCCAGGGTAAGTGGAAAAAAGAGAGTAGATTTAGATTAGGTATTGGGAATAAATTCTTCACTATGAAGTTGGTAAGACACTGTAATAGGTTGACCAGAGAGGTTGTGGATGTTCCCTCCCTGAAAGTGTTCAAGTCCAGGTTGGATGGGGCTTTGAGCAAACTGGTCTAGTGGAAGATGTCGCTGCCCATGGCAAGGGGGTTGGAACTAGATGATCTTTAAAGTCCCTTCCAACTCAAACCGTTTTATGACTCTATGATTCTATGATATCCACATACGTAACAGAGCAATATAATTAACTACTGTATTTGGGAGTGCAATTGAATATACAGTTTCAAATTATTATTGTTCAGTTTTTCAGTCTTTAAATTTTCTAGCTGAGATATCTGGTGTGTTGATAGACAGTTCTGAGGTCAGGATGACATGTGCTTAGGCAGCGGGAAGACTGTAAAAAAGTCCCTAATAGTTATCACATGTGATGTGCTCTCCTGTAGCTCAAATCCAAATTTTAGAATTATGAATTCATAGTTCTGTGCTCCTCTGCTGTGCTGCAATCTTTGGTTACAATCCTTCTTCCTCTTCCTCCACCCACCCCTCAGCAAATGAAAAATGACAGGATTTAAATTAGTTCAGAAAGGCTTTCTAAGATCCAGTCTTCTGTGAATAATACTTGGTTCTACTTAGAGTACTGTATATATTAAAACTTCTTACATTTAGAATCAAAGGAAATGACAAAGTTTTTCTTTTAACATTTATACCTTATAGTTAATTAGAGAGGATGAAGAGATTATATTCTGACAAGTCCTTTATAAAATGTCATTCCTAAACAATTTGCCTGAGTCGTCTTTTATAGATTTTACCTTTCTAAATAATTTTTTCGTTATGTGTTGCTTTTTTTTAAAAAAAATCCCCTATATATCATAATAATTATACATGCTTGATTTGTCATGACATTTTTAATTAACCACAGCAAAGAAAAAAAAAAAAATTGAGAATCAGTCACACAATATAACTCCAAGTGTGAGCAAGTCTTTTTGGAATGGGAGAAAAAAAGTTGGTCAAGTAACAAGCAATGAAAACATCAAATCCAAAGTAGTTTATATTATACTTTGCTGTAACTGTGTGCATGCATAACTGTTCCTGAGCATATCTATGTTTTGGCAGAAGTCCTGATTAAAGTCAGTGGGGAGTTCAGTCTTAATGCCATGTTATTGTCCATTACTTGGAATATTGTCAAAAATGCATAAACAATGTGCCTTTTTAATTAAGCACCTGGTGTAACTTAGAGTTTCAAAGGGCATTTTACTGATGTGTTTGAGATGAAAAAAACATTTATGGCACATGAGACTTAAATGTATGTGTAGCACATTTCATTTAGCTATCTTTCATTTTGTATGAATAAGGCAGGGAAAAGGTTTAAAACCAGAATGTCTTGTTGAAAAGCTTTGGAGGATTCATCAGGGGTCTTTTTTAAGGTTATTTTATTTGAATTATTTTGAAAAAGAAAGAAGAACCTTCTACTATTTCAGCTGTGACTTCTTAAACATTCCGCTCAAGTAGCATCCTGTGTGATGCATATGACGTTAAACATAACTTATTAAGAATTTGTAATGTCTCATAATTTTGAATGACATAAAAAATTTTACTTTCATCTTTCAGAAAGAGATCCTTTCATTTGTTCAAAGCTTTTGATCTCATTTAAGTTCCGTAGGAAAACTAAAAAACAGTTGACAGCCATATATATATGTGTGAATATATATGCATTATGTAATATATTTGCAAAGATGAGTAAAAATTTATTTATTTTTTTAAATGAGAGGCTATATGTGTTTCTTAACTTCACTCTTTTAAAATAATCCATGGTTTTCTCTTGTTACAATGCAGTATGTGCTTCCTTTAGCTAATAATACAAGATACAGAGGGGGGGGTAGAAGTCTAAAAAAAAAAACCTGAACAAATGATAAATAAAACGAAAATAAACAAATGAGGAGTTTGTAATAAGCACTGGGGAGAGGATGAATGGATTATTGTAAAGATGAAGTAAGATTTTTTGGAAGACAAATGAGAAAACTAGAAGGAATAAAGTTGTGTTGTAACAATTCTGTTCTACCAGTTTTACTTCTGTCCTCCTTTACTCTTTCCTTCAAAAACCTTTATCTAATATAATTTTGATTTTGAGACCTAAATGGGAAAATGGATATCTTTTGGACCAACATTTTAAAAAGTGTGAAGCAAAAAGGAAGTTAATTGTGCAATTACAACTGAAACACATCTTCATAATTCTCTTTTCCTTTCTTTTGGGGCATTATCTCATACAGTATAATCATGAGGACTATGTGCAGTTCAACAGGCCTGGGGAAGAGTGGCTGGATAGTTGACTGGCAGAAAAGGATCTAGGGATGCTGGTGGGCAGATGGCTGAACATGAGCCAGCAATGTGCCCAGGTGGCCAAGGTGGTCAACAACATCCTGACCTGTATCAAAAATAGTGTCCAGCAGGAGTAGGAAAATGATTGTGCCCCTGTAGTCAGCACTGATGAGGCCACAGCTTGAGTAGTGTGTTCAGTTTTGGGTGCCACAGCATAGGAAAAATATGAGGTGCTGGAGCAGCTAAGAGAAGAGCAACAAATCTGGTGAGGGGTCTAGAGAGCATGTCTTATGATGAGCAGCTGAGGGAATTGAGATTGTTTAGTCTAGAGAAGAGGAGGTGGAGGGGAGACCTTATTGATAGGACTTCTTGTCCTAGTGATAGGATGAGAGGTAATGGGCTTAAGTTGCCCCAGAGTAGGTTTACATTGGACATTAGGAAAAAATTTCTATACTGAAAGAGTGTCGAGGCATTGGAGTAGGCTCCCCAGGGAGGTGGTGGAGTCACCATCCCTAGAGGTGTTTGAAAAAAATGTGTGGATGTGGCAGTTTAGGTCAGGGTTTAGTGGTCATGATAATATTAGGTAGATAGTTGGACTTGATGATCTTGGAGGTCTTTTCCTACCTTAATGATTCTAGGATTCTATGATTCTATAAATCAGTTACACTCCTATATGCTTTTGCAGTATAGGGCCTCTGTTTTCAAGTGGTATAAGAGAGGACGATATCCTTATTTCCACGAATGCTAATGGACTATTAAATATTAAAAAATATTAATAATCTGTCATATCTCTGTGGTGATAGGTTAGTTCACCATCAAATGTTTCATAAATTCCAGGATGCGGTGAAAGACCATGTAATTTATTTTTGTATCAACTGCCAAAGGAAATTCTTCCTCAATTGTATTCATGCAAGATTCTCATTCAACTAGTGAAGTCCAACTGGTCTTTCACAGGCATTTATTTAAAACTCATGCTGGTCCTTTGATTCCTTCACTTAAGACGCTATTTTGTGGTAACTTGTTCATAGATACTAGTCCCTGATTCATTTTTGCAGGTTGTGTATTCAAGGTTAGATTTATTGAGGAAAGCAAAGTGAAGAAGAGAGATTCTAGATTACAAGAGCAAGCAAATGTGAAGAATAGTCACCAAATAAGAAATATCTGGTCAAGAAATAATAAATAAATATATTGAATAATTACATTACTTTGTTTTGCAAAATACTACTTTAGTGTACTAATAGCTAAGGGTTTTCCAAGGAATACATCAGGAATAAGATACTAGCTGGGTATGTTCAGAAGATTTTAATTGCTCTCTTCTAAAGTGTATTAGATGAAACCAGAGTTAGCTAAATCCAGATGCATAAATTTATGGACACTTAAAGGGATCATAAAACAGAAAATACATTTTCTGGCTAACTACTAGTGGCCATTAAAAAATGTGCTATATATCAGCTAATTGTAACCCTTGATGTTAAGAATATTTTTAAAATACCAAATTTCAAAGCCAGTTGATTTCACAACATTCCTCTGTAGTAACTAAATCTAATTACATCCTTCTAGTAGTGAAATGGGAACCTAGAACAGAAAGATTTTAAGTGAATAGTTAATGCTCAAAGTGAAAATAGGATAAAAAACAGAGTTGAAAAGGTTCTTGACCACACACCTTGGCTGGCCATTACATGTTATGTAGTGGACCAGGCAGATATCACACAGATTTGAATATAGCACCATAGAAAGGTTATCCTCTAACACAATAATATTAGAATAATGACTGCAACCTTCGATTAGGGTAAATCCATTCTTCCCCTTATAGAGCAGAGGGAGAGTCAAGCACATTAAAAAGCTCATTGATTAGATGTCTCTTAGACACATACTGCTAGGAGATGTAGAAACCTTAGTGAAGAATTTCTCTCTGTTGGAACAACTGGTTTTAAAAGATGGTATTTCTAATATAGATGTTTATTATGAAATGTATATTTGCAGTTATGGTGTCATTGTTTGTTGCAGTTTAAGGCTTAAACTCAATTTTTTTTCTAAGCATTTCTCCTGTGAAAGAACTACTGATGCAGCATATCCAGATTAAGATCGATTAGCAATTCTCTGAATTTTGCCCAGCAGCTATAATCGTTGGTTGCCTTAGCAACTTGGTAGATTAAATCATAAGCTAAAATCCAGGGGGTTCAATTAAAAATTCTTGTTGCAATTCAAATTCTTTTGAGGGTGAGATGACCAGTGATTCAATATACCCTTGAGAATTTTCAGGGTTGGCTACTTTTTATTTAATGTAATTTATTACAAATGAAACATAAATCTAATATAATATTCAGAAAATATTTACTTATTGCAATTTACTATCAGTGTTGATGCATTTGGAATAATGAAGCCTTCAGGTTTTGTTACATAAGACGACACAGGCTAAACTTTATCTTGCTGAAAGAATTTGATTTATCATACTCACTAGGCTACTTTTCCTGCATTTGATACTGACCAGAATTTATGCGAGCATTGCTCCTACACATAATTTAAGAAGCAGTATTTGTTAATGTACTTTTGATTTGTTATGCTAGGACTTCAATTCTGACATATGCTTCTAAAGGACTTTGGTATGTTGAATGTTGAAACTATCCATTGTCCAGTTTGTTGTCTGTTCTGTTCTTCCAGCTCCAGTTTGTATGTTTTCAGCAATTCCTGGGTAAATACTAGGGCCTGTTCACCTCCTTTTGACCATGTTTCTGCTGATGATTTTCTTGCAGAGCTATTATCTTTCAGCTCTTTTAGCTCTTTTTCTAGTGCCCTGATGACCATTTCTTTGGGTAGATGCCCTTTTCCCACAATTCTGTTCAGAGAAGTCTCGTTTATTGTCCATCAGCCTTTCTCAGAAATGTCTTTGCCTCACAAATGACCTGCAAGTATTCTGATACAGTACCAAAAAGTATCAATGCCAAACCACTATCATGTTGATGCTAACCTTGCACAAAAAGAGAGAGATTAGTATATTAGTGCTTTCTCTCTTCACTTGCCCTAATAAAGTCGTCTTCTCTACTTACCTTCCATTGTTGTGTCCCAGGTCTTACTAAAAACAAAGCAAGTCTTTTTCCTCAGTTTAGAGTGCTGACCTTTGTAAACAAAGATGAAACAACGAAGATGAGAGGAAATGTAATGTTCCAGATAGTGAGAGATAAACAGTTGTCTACCATCACAGTGGTAACAGAGGAAGCAACTTCTTTCATTCTCTGTTTAAGTTCCTCCATTACATTTTGGGGGTTTGGTGCATGGCCTATGTCTTAGCGAATCTACAGACAAGACACTGTACAGCTATCTGAAATTATATCTCAACTGTGCTGAATACTGGTGGATTTCAAGGCAAAAATAATAGTAATCAGAGAAATGAAAAGTGATGTGAAATTTAATATATTGTATAGATAAACTGTCACTTGGCAGCTGAATATAAAGAGAGATCTCAACTCCTTTTGGCCTTCTGTCAGCAAGAAATCTTTCCAGCTGTATTTTATTCTAAAAATTATCCCTTGAAACCTTTTTAATAATTCCGGCAGTTATAACAAATTATGTTAAATTACAGGGTAGGCCTACAGCATGATCCTAGAAGCCTAAAAATTCTGAATCTAGTTTAGGACATTAAAGTATAGCTCTGGGAGAAAAAAAGTATAGCATAAAGTATAGGGATTAAAGCATAGCAAGATAAAAAAGAAGCCTGTAACTCGAAGATAGTTCTTTCATATGTGCTAAGTAGTCCTCTTTTGGGGTTTTATTTAGCATGCTGAAACCTTTGTGTATGTTTTGGCTGGGTGAGAGGAATTTTCTTATCATTAAAAGCTAATTAATGAAGTTTAGTGAAAATGAAATTTCTGCTGCCCCCTTTTTTTCTGGAAAGTTCTCCCTGACTTTTCAGTGTCAGTTTTATAATCGGCATGTACTAATCAACATAAGAAACTTCTTAATTCTGTTTTATTTAATGCTATGATGGGTTTTGCAATTACAGCACAGAAATCTTGCACAGAATTGTTCCCAATAACTGCACTGCCATGTGGCTTTGCTAAACTTTGCTGCTGCTGGTGATGAGAAATCTGTTCTGTTGATGTGTTATTTAGAGAGCTGTTCTGCAGTTCTACACCACTTTCAAATGACATTCTTTCATTTTATACTCTTCATTCTGGAATCACAAGTACAAAATTCATACTAGCTTCATCTGTGCTCTACATTCCTTTCTTAATTTCAATTACTAATATAGAAGAAATCAGCTGGGACTAGTCCAGAGGGAAACTTACGTGATGAATGAATGGGTCTCTTTTTTTGGTTTCCTTATCCTAAAACTAAAAAAAAAAAAAAAAGAAAAGGATAAAGGGAAAAGATGAAGGAGGTTTACAAATAACTTTGTATATATTATTGAAAATAAAAGAAATTACTATGCATTTATGCGTTGTATCTTTTAGATGTAATGAATAGTATAGAATCGTACATTCCTTTAATTATATTGACCCATAAAGTATTTTTAATCTGCATGCATTGAAAGGCTCTATAAAGATAAGTATTACCATTGTCTTCTGATCTGGTGAAACAAAGACATGGAGTGGGGAAGGGAATGGCCCAGAGTTGCACAACAATTTCATCATTGAGCCAGCAACTCAACCCAGTTTCCTGAGTCCCCTTCAGAGTCCTATTAATTCCAACCCATCACAAATATTCAGTGTTGTGCATAAGAAAAGGATCTTTTTGTAAAAAGTAAATTATTTGCAACAAGTCAGAGATGCTTTAATAGGACAGCAGGACCTCAGACATGATGGATGAGAGCTGAAGGAGTCACTTTAACCGATGTTGATAGCAAGTCATCTATCCAGGTAATACTGATTACATATTGTCAGAGTGCTTAGTTTAGAAGTTTGTGTAACTTGCAAGGCAGACATTTTTGAAAGCATGTCTACAAAGCGCATGCATTCTTCTAATACAACTTTAAAAGTAGATCTCAAAAAGAAAAAGATCAAAAGACTCCCTGTGTACTGACACCAGCAAGGGAGATATGTGATGGATTGTAATATTAAATACTTTCTGCTGTGCATGCGGATTAAATGAGGGTTATGTTAGCAGACTGATGAATTGCCCAGCGCTTCAGCTTGCCTAGAGAAGTAGCTGGGTAACAGTCATCCAAAATATAACAGAATATATAGCTAGCTGAGGTAGAACCAAGTACTTTTTCATCTTTGTGCTAGTCTGCAAACCTTCTGGGCCAAGAAAGCATCATTTAAAAACTTGTGTGTAGACTGTAAGATCTATTGGCTAGGCCATAGTAAGGAGATGTGCTGATGGAGAGAGATAGCTTTTTAAGATAGCTTTCAATGAGGAAGGTGTTAGGAGGAGAGGAGAATGGTTTTGCATCATGCTGTGGACTTTAACAGATTGCTTTCCAGCTGCCTAGCACGAGCAGAGCAATCACTGGCATGTAGCATGTAGTGAAGATGGATATGTATAACACTGCCTGGCAAGCGTACAAGCAGATAATTGTATCAGCGAGCCAGAAACATGATTTTGATCTCTAAAGCAAGGAGGTAAATGAGGAAATAATTTTAGTTTTTTATCTAGGCTAACCTAAAATATTAGTTCAGTAAATTTTCTCCATTTTCTATATCCTGTCTAGCTACAGGTTTTTTTCAATATAGTTTAAAGACTCAGAAACTCTTTCACTGAAATTACTATATCAGAGAAAAATGTTTGGTTTTGGATGCTTCTTTTCAATTCAGTTCACAGAATTGGGATCAGACTGACACATTTTTTTCCTGTCAAATCTTTCTCTGATTTCTGGAATTAATGCGTAACTTCTAGCATTAATGCATAATAAAATCCTGCCTTTTGCATCTTTCAGATCAAGCTTGCATTTTAATACTAAACTCAGGATGTGAGTTAATAAAGTGCAGTGGCATTCAACTTAACTATTTCATTGCTTTCTGTAGGTACTTCTACTGAAAAATGTCAGACATTAAAATAACATAAATCAATGCTAATAACCTTCACTAAGATATCCTTAATGTACCCTTTAAGGTAATATATAACACCATGAAGTCTCACATAGGAGAAAAATGTAGTCTGAAGTCTTGATGCTGCACTGACTCTACTTATTCAGAGTGCATGTGTGAAATGAATGTTAATATTGGAAATACGTTTGGTATTGGCATGTTTTATAATTCCTTCCTTGCAGCATAAAAGAGAAAGCTCTATGGGCATTATTCAGCTTAGTGGGGGAAAAAAAGTCTAATGAAATTTTGAAGTGATACATTTGGGGATGGTAGAGTAGTCTGGCAGCGCATTAATCTTTACAAGGGTTATCTGTCCCTGGTGGAAAATGCATGATAAGGTGCCATCCTTTTAAATCTTCTGGAAGCATATGGACAGGAAGGATGGTGAATGTTTAAACCACCAAGTTTTTGTTGAACTTTAATTCCTAAATATTGTGACCAAGGACTGACTTTAAATGGGTCTATCCTTGGGTATTGTCAAGCAGTATCTTCAAATAAATGATTACACTTGCAGCCAGAGACTCAGGCTAAGAAATCAAATGTACTATCTGAAACAAACTGTAGGCATGACTTGCTTTAGCAATAAGGAACAGTTATGTTGATGGTTCTGTATGAGAAAAGCTCTCTGCCTTGAATAGTTACTGGAAAGCCCAGCAGAATTCCAAATAAAGTTGTTGGAATCTAACATGCAAGTGGGAGTACACAGCCTCATAGCGCGAATGTATACTTTGACTCCCTAAAAAATATTTGCACAAATTTAAAGTGCACTGGAATGATCCAATGTCTTTCTTGACCTGGTTGAGCATCTGTGTCTGTGGAACACAAACCCAAATATTTTCAATTTATCCTTTTAGAAAGTCAGTGGAAATAGAAGTCAAAAAAGTCTAAGATGTCTTTGAAAGTCACCAATCTCATTCACTCAACTCTTCTTCTGAGGGCTGCTCTGAACTATCATAATTATACAGAAGGGATATAATTACATATTCCTGTCCGTCAACTCATGAAAACCGACCAGTGTACCTTTTCTGTTCAGTAGTATAGGATGTTTATGAATGCTATGTCAAGGCATGATTT
>VWZK01021575.1:23809-48636 GCA_013396935.1 Baryphthengus martii | reverse complement strand
TTTTTATTTAGACATTTAAAATTCAGGTATCTCAGTCCAAGTTTGTCATCACACGACCCATGATAGTGGCAAAAAAGTAGGCATGTTGTGTTGCCAGTTTTTGTGTGATGGTGAGTTTGAGATTATGTGAGAAATGAAACAGTCTCAGAAATCCTAGAAGCTCTGCACTGGCTGGATTTGGAGTGAAGCTTGTAGGTACTGATGAATTTTTAGGGGCGATGGAGCCCACATCAGGTCCCAAACTGGCAATTAGGAAGGATGTACTACAGAGTGTAGCATCTGGAAGGAGTTGGCTGCTTTGAAGCAAAAGAGTTTGATTATTCAGGGTGCAACAGCACCTAAAAGAATCATGGTCCAGGAGTAAATTGTGCAATTTATGATAGCTAATGGCTTTGCAAACATTTCTGAAAATTAATTTGCAGCTACAGCTTCAGTTTACTATGTATACTGTGTAATAATGAGATAATTTGAATAACTGTAAAGATATCCAGATACAGAATAAATTTATCCAAATAAAAGCTATTCTCCTTTCGAAAACAAAAAAGTCAACAATAGAAAACAAGTAGCAGCTCTCTGGTCACGGCAATTTTCCGAGTACCATCTGTGAGTGGCAGCTCTACCATAGTGCCTGAAAAGCACTGCAGAGCGGGAGGTACTGACCTTCTCAAATAATTATCAGTTTTTACAGAAGGGAGGGATCAGGAAAAGTGCCTATAGCAAGGCCAGTACAGCATACAAAACTGACATTGCTTTGATTGAAAGTAGTACCGAACTGTTGGTAAAACTAGTTTCTTTCTCTACATAGCACTGTATCTACGTCTGTCTGTGTGATTCAGGAGTTGACCAGCACATTATTGAAGCAATTGCTATAATCAAAACATTTTAAAATGTTAATATATATAGCAGATATAACTTAGTTCTGGCTCATGTGGTGTGGTGTTTTTTAGTCTTTGTTTTTGGTTTGTGTGGGGTTTTAATCTCAGCTTTTTTGCTTTAGCAAAAAATAAATAAATAAATAAGATAAAATATAGGTCAGTTGTGTTTGAGTTTCTATATTTTCACATATTCTGCTTTCTTTGGAGCATTTTGTTTTGAGAGGAGACGTAGGAAAATATAGTCTATGAATTCAATAATAAAAATGTACTATTCAAGCAATGGAATGTCCCCCCACCTGTTCTTAGATTAATCCTTTATGTCATGGTGAAGGAATTTTGAAGCAAGACTCTCTTTGGTTCCTGCATTAAAGTTCCTCTGAGGCAGAATGAGATGCTTAAAAAAATGCGTGAAGAGTGGCAGATTTTTAATGAATTATGGATGTGTTATTGATTTAATTTTTTGTTTTTGTTAAACAACTTTGTTGGTAGATGTTTTGTTGCATTTCAGAAAGTTGCCTAATTTTTATTTCACAAAAGCAATTATTGCTTGAGTTTTAATAGAGTGGAAGTACAGGCAAAGGTGTTTGAAGAAAATAATGCCAGATAACCTTCTCTCAGCTGTTGTGAGGGATCTGTGTTTGAGTGAGCTGGAGAATAAAGGTAATGAGAGCAGGTTGACAGGAATGACACCATGTCCAGTTTGTACCAAGCAGAAAGACATCATAAATGAAAAAAAATAAATAAATTTAAAAAGAAAGAGAAAGTGAGGAGGGACACAGACAATAGTTAACCAAAGATAAGAGAGCCCAGTCTGCAGGATTTTTTTGCATGGATGGGTTTGACAGAGAATTAATACACCTCAATCTATCTCTGTAGTAAGCTACATGTTTTGTTTCATACAACTAATATGCTACCCATGACCCTAATGACAGAGGACTAAAGAAGAGAGAAACACAGCAAATGAACATGGGTGCCCTCCTAGCAATGCTCTGGATTAATAGAGTTCAATGACTGGGGACAATTGTTCATATTATAGCAGTGCCAGGAGCTGTCAGCTAGAACTGGTTAGCAGAATAATGTTCTGGCATGAAACATAGTAGAAAATAGTAACAATCTATAATATTAATTGAAAGGTTCAGGAAATAACAGTGATATGGAGAAGGAAATAAAGTCACAGGAGCTTGAGACCATGCCTACAGTTGGAGCTTTTGCACAGTGCAGGCATACAGTGTTTTGGTTTTCATTAATAAGCATTTTCTAAGGGACTACTAGATACGGATTTCCTTTTTTTATTTTTAAAAAAAAAAAAAAAAGATAAAAAAAAAATAAAAATCTGACTTATGCATCATTCTGTAAGACTACAATGCAGTACTGTTATGTCCAGAGTACAGAACCAGCATCCTCTGAGAAAGGAGTGCCTCTTGGAAACTTTCAAATACTTTTTAACTTTTAAAATGATTCAAGTTACTGCCCAGACTAGACCTTGTATTGCTAACACTTTATTCAGAAATGCTACATGAAAGGTCATGACATCTATCCTGTGCAGTAACTTAGAAAATAAAGTGACTCACAACTGCATATCTGACACACCCCAGTCTTTGGCCTTCTCTCTTTCCACTCCTCTTGCCCTAGTTATCTTGCCAGACTGCCTGTAACTGTATCTTGGAGACAGATTGCTGTTACGTGTGGGCTTGGCTATTTTATCCTCATTTTCTTCACATCTTTTTGTCTGAGGATGGGTATAGTCACTCCTGAATGTTGTCCAATATAAGTATTTGAGAAGTTGATAAAAGATCTGAGCTAGTTATGCGTAAGGTTATTTATTTAATATGACATTTTTAGTCACTAAATCTCACACGCACGTAAATAAGCATAAATCCATAAATTGCCTAGGCATCTTGGACAGGCAAGCCACTTACATTTCTGATTCCCAAAGCAAAATTGATATTTATTAATCAACCTGTCTGCCTCTATAATAAACTCCCATAGCTCTCAGTGTGTGGCCTCATAAAATGTTTTGTAAAAATATGCTCCTCCCTAAGAGATTTAGACCAGCTGTTAAGCAAGACAGCTGAACAGTTCTGCTCAGTTGCAGTCTAATTAGAGTTATGCACATTACAGAATTTTTGCTTTTCAAATCTCATAGATATAATGCTTCAGTTCGCCTTAAAAATGTGACATAGAGTCTGTGTTGTCTCTCCAGAAATGTTCTGTCATATGTGTGGATTAGAATTTGGATTTTAAAAAATACTAATGTCTATCATAGCATAAGCATGGAAAATTATTTAATCACAAAAAATATGTGAGTGCTCATAGGAAAAATGATGTTATTTAGATTATTTAAGGCCATGGGCTATGCTCACAACTGAGCAAAGGATAAATTGCTAGTTCTTGTATACCTTCTCTTCATGTAGGATAAATTATATCAGAGTTAAGTGCCAAAACCAGTATTTATTTATAAATGAATTCAGGACTTTCATGGTTGTCAATTTTTAGTTTCACAGACCTGTGGTACACTTCTAAAGTACTTTCACATGTATTGAGGATCCTAATTAAGTGAATGATATTATTTTTTTTGGTAGCTTTCTCTTGTATCTTAGGCTTTCTGCTTTTTAAAGAAATGCAGTTGGGTGAATCAAATGTATGTGACTTTTACAGCCTTTAGTTTGACCTTTCTTCCCAAATGAAGAATTATTTGTGGATTATTTGGCTGGTGATGACAATCACTAGATATGTTTTAACCTCTGTGGTTTTTTTCCATTGTATCCATTACTATCTGGAACATGGAAATTGTCAGGCTCCCTGTTCCAAGTGAATATGCAATCACTTATAAATTCTTGTATAGTGCCTAAAGCTCAAATACACTTAAGCAGAAGAATGGAGGCTCTGCCAGAGTCAAATAAGAGAGAGAAAAAATGTCATTCATTAGGCAAAATTCCCATTTAAATCAGTGGAAGAGAATTTAACTCTTAGGAATTATAAAGGGGCTTGTTTGCTTGTTTGTTTGCTTGTTTGAAGTGAAACAGACTACAGATCACCCTAGGTATAGCTGTATCCATCCTATGTATAACTGTCTATTTCTTGAAATTATTACTGAGATAATTGTAATGTGTAATATTAATCAACTGCAGCCAAAGCCATGTTAAGAACATAATGAGTTTAAAACAATACTCTATATTATGATGGTGCTTTAGAGTCATATTTTACTTACAATCCTGATTGTAAAACTTGCCCAAGAAGGACACATAAGCAAAACAGTTATTAAAAATTATGTTCAATAACATTTTAAGACTTTATTTGTTGCTCTGACTAGAACTTATCAATGTATATAAAATAAAAGAATCAGATATTTAAATGTAACTCAGATTAAATGATATCGGCATTAACCTCTCTCACACTATGCATTGAAAAGCATAGTGATAAATTGCCTCGCTTTCTGAAAGCCAGAACTTAGCAAGTAGTTTGTAATTAATTTTGTTATCTAGGACTTTCAAAGAGTGTGCACCTTCCTGTAATTTTGGACCAGTTTCAACTTAAGGAACTTTGTTTACATATGTATCAAGTATTGCTTGAATTTTTCATATTTTTTATTATTCTTTTCAGTCTCTTGAATTGGCATTTGTAAAGTAATTTGCCTTGCCACTACATCACATTCAGTGCTTGTGTAACTTAAAATGCAGGTCTTTCTCAGCAAAGCACGTTGCACATTCCTAAAAGCACAGCTATGGAGGCTGAAATGTAGGCTATGTGCCGTGTGCTTGAAACAGATGAAATCATGACTTATACTGTCTGGTATTCATAGAATCATAAAAGCATAGCACTGTTTCAGTTGGAAAAGACCTTTAAGATCATCGAGTCCAACCATTAAGTCAACACTGTCAATCCCACCAATAAACCATGCACCTAAGCACCTCATCTACGTACCTTTTAAATACCTCCAGGGATGGTTACTCCACCACCTCCCTGGGCAGCCTGTTCCACTGCTTAAAAACACTTTCAGTGAAGAAGTTTTCCTACTGTCAACCTAATTCCACATTCTGTATCTCTTTGCACGGGTAAAGAAACGCAAGATTTAACACGTAGCGTTTATCCATGATGTGTTGCTTGGGATGTGCATTGAGCATGCAATTAAAGCCAAAGGATTATTATACTCTTTCGTACACTTGTTCTGATGGAAATCCCGTAGGTAGGAATAGCCATATTTTACTACTGAGTTGTTACCTTCAAGTATACCGAGGTAACGCATTCATATAACATGTTTGTGTTATCATGTTATGTCTGGAGTTTTGATGGAGATTTATTCTTCATAATAGATGAGATAATCAAAAGGTGTATTTCTTTGGTCTTCTTCAAACTGAGACTATCTGAGCCTGGAATATCATGCTGCCTGCTTATCTCATCTGTAAATCACAAGAAATTACCAATACATTTGTGTAATGCATTTGCAATCTACCATCTTTTCATTGGCTTCCTACATCATTACTTTAGGCAGAGTACCTTCTCAGGTAAGTGAGTGTTATTTAATCTGTTATTTTTAAGGAACTGCAAAAGCATAAATGTCTATTATGTATTGGAAAAGTGAGGCTTGAAATCAAGAAATAGACATGTCAGAGGGCATTTTAACAAAACAGTTTTGTCAGTAGGTTGCTTAGCTGATTAAAATAATGACTGTGGGAGTGTTAGGCAGGTTAGTGCAAGGTAGGCAGACAACTGGATGCAGTCCCCTTATTATCCTTTGTGGGGGGGCCTTGCTGTAATATCGATCTGACTTGAATCACACAGCTGGGGCTCACCATAACCATGACCAACAACTGTCATTAATTACAAGACTGGTAAGATGTGACAACCAGCAGTATCTGGGAGCCTGAGCCTGCTAGGATGAGGCACTCCTTATAGGTGTGGGCCTTTTTATCACTACTACCTTCACTGAACTTTTCAATACTTGGAACGGTGAGGAGGAGGAAAGTGGAGAGAACAGATTGTTTCTCTTCAGATTGGAGTTTCCCTCCAATGCTGGGAATGGGATTTTGGCACATTGCTCATTATTTAATTCTCTTGGCTGGAAGCAGGAAGCATTTTAGAGCTTTTTGTTCAGTTCACTATCTGGCTGCCTCCATTAGAGCTATATAACAAATAACTAGAGTCCTTGGAGATGCTTGTTCTCGTGCATCGCTATGTGGAAGGGAAAGATGAGTTGTGAAAATCCGTGTATATTAAATCTTTTATGTTTTGGTGTGGGGGGTGGTGGAGAAACAGTCCTTCGTTCAACTTTGAGTCTGCTTCTGGGAGGTCTAGGCATGAACTACAGTGCTTACCAGTGTACATGAAAAACGAGGAGCAGTTAATTGCCTGCTTTTGTGGTCCTTTCTCTTCATATGATGCTTCTCTAAAAATTCACATAAGTTCATTCTAGCATCTTCGTGGTGTTTGGGTGACATGTGAGAAGACAATTGATGTGCCTGGCTTGGCAAAAAATCAATTTTCAGAAAAGTGTGGGAGAATCTTTTAGGTTGCGAGATGTATAAATCAAAAGAAAGTATTTACAGCGAGATGTGCAGAACAGAAACTTTAAAAATATCTGTAGACTGAGATCCCAAGGGAAAGTTAAATGTAAATGTAATTTAGAAAGCAGTATTGACAGGACTGGAGAAGACTGAAATGTTCTGATTTTTGATGAAAAAGAAAGATAAATATTTTGACAATTTCAAGGAACACTTTCTCAATTTTCTGCTGGTTAGAGAGCTCAAAAAGTTTCTGTTTTCTTGAAACACTCAGATTAAATTTTAAAACTTTGAAGTGTTTGAAAAGATGTTATTTTTTATTGTTGTCCTAGAAAACTATAACAATTTTTCTGGATTTTTTTTTTTTATCAGCTCTAGTTTGTCTTTATCAAAGTAGATCCCACTAGCCATATGCTGCCTCAGTTCTTCCTCTGGTTTTCAAAGTGCCAAAATCCTCTCCAATAAAAATTTTCTCTCCACAACTGTTTTTCTCATGTTTGTCCTAAGGAATGGGAGTAAAATGGACTGGCATCGCACTTAAACAGTATTGACTAAGAAAACGTGGTGTGACAAATTTTCTCTTTTCCTTTGTTAGCATATGATTAGTTAAGTGAAACAGGGTTTAACCAGGTAAACCTACATTTTATATTTTAATATTCATCATATATTGTTCTGCTTCTCAAGATCTTCTTATAGGTGTAAGAAGAATAACTTCTTGTCCTTGACCTCATATTCCTTTACAGTTCTTTTCTCTTTCTGTTCAAAATGGGTATAACATCACCCTTTATTACAGTTATTGCTTAAATGGACCTTTGCACCTGTCACATTACAAAGAAACATTTGTGTAATCAGTTTTGTTACAGACTCACACAGACCTTTCAGCAGAATTCTGTAAGGTTCTGCAAGAACCAGTGTGGGAGTACGTGCTCTCTTTTTCTATAATGCTCTGTATCACATTACTTCACATTTCTTAATTCTTTTATCTTTAGACTGTCCCAGTGCAGTAGAGTATTATTCTTTTAATTCTGAGAATGAGCAGCTGGCTTGCAAAGAATAATTAAGATCATGCAGAAGAATTGTAGCAGAATTAAGAGAGAAAACCTGGTGCCTGCTCTGCTGTGGTTTGGGCTGTCCTCCCTCGAGCAACAAACATGTGGTGAGTCAATTCCAGAAACATGGAGACCTCTTCCTTGTCTCTACCTGTAGGAAGCAAGAGTTGCAGCCAGTCCTGAATAAAGACTGCTTGTTGTCTGCCTATTATACTTAGTAGTAGACAGTGTTATACTTGCAGGGAGTAAGTGGAACTTTCTCCTCCATATTTCTTATCCTTTGCATTTTAGCAAGAATACATTGTTTTTAAACTTATGTATTCAGCACCTGAAGCGTTCAACAATGTTCTTAATGATTTGCCTCTAAAATGACTTAACTTCTAAGCTGAAATTGTACCGTAGAGCCTTTCTGCATGAGGATCCCAGCCTAGGAAAACTGAGAGCAGAAATAAAGAACAAGAACTGAAATTAAGGCAGCAGAAATCATTACCTGTTGTATTTGTGTGTTCACCACATAAGGGTTACGTTCTCTGACAAGCATTAAAAAGCCAGGTAGGAGCCCCTAGAGGGGAGGGGGTGACAAGGGCTATTCAGATGGGGGATGGGTCATCCAACAGCAGAATATGGCTGGAGAGAGTCACATCTGGGGATGAGGAACTGCTGCTTTGGCAGAGGCTTAGGAGAGTGCCCAAAGGCAGCCCAACCTCTGAGATGACAGAGAGGGTTGTGCATTGGCTCTGTTGCTGCTGAGAAACGTGCTGAGTGGGCTCAACCCATCAAGCATACATGTTCCTTGCTTGCAAGGATCTCATCAATTGTAAGTCTTTAATGTTTCATAGCTCTGTAAAGCCTGGTTTCTTGTGCGTGAGGATATTCTGGAGAGGCTGGTATAAGAACAGGGGCTAGCCGCATTCACCTCACACCATTAAATGATACTGGGTCAAAGTAAACCATGTGTTTCACTGATACAGTGGCTATAACTTGTGGTGATTCTGCTTAAACTGACTGTTAAATTTTGCTCTTGGGGCTGATAAAGTGAAAGTGAGATTTAAGGAGGGCTTTGAAAGAGAATGCAGCTTGTAATCAGCCAGGAATAAAAGAATATTTATGATAGGATGAGATATATATTCCCATGCTGGTGCCTGCAACTGTTTTGGGGGGTTCTTTTGTGATTACCTGTGAGATGAACTGCTCATTAAAGGCTACCTCACTTGCTGATGCTATTAAAAAAATCATACGGAAAAGACATGTCTTAGTGGTCTTTATGGATAGGTAAATGGACATTGCCGTCCCTCCTGCTTCTTGGCTGCTCTGGACAGACAGAAAGTGGAGACTGGCACAGGACTGAGTTACGAAGAGCGTGTGCCATCTCTGCTTGGCTTTAGCCATGGCAAACCCTGGGGCCATGTGCTGGGAGAGACATTTTGTGCTCTCAGGCAGCATGCAGATTCTTCGATTTAGTGTATGGCTGTTACCAAGTAATTTCTTTGTGCCTTACTTCATCCCTTTCTGAACAGAGATAACATTCCATCATCACACAGAGTTATTTGTAAGTACAAAGAAAACAAAAGTATTTAAATACTACAGAAAGGGAGGCATATACACAGTGCAGTAATAGAAGTGCTTCCACACTGGATTCAGTTTTGGTCAGGATTATATTTGGCAAGTCCCTTGCAAAATGCACTGGTGACACACATAAGCACTGCTTGCAATGTGTTGTTCCTTCTTTCCTTTTCCCTCCCTAAGGATAAATTTTGTAGTTTATATTATTTCTTGTGGGAGTACTTGCCATGCAAATACATAACTGTACTACATACACTGTGCTTGGATTTGATACAAGAATCTGAGCAGCATAATGGCACATCTGAGGATTTTATACACCATTTTGGTTGTGATTTCTTAACATAGCAGGAACAAATTAAAAAATTTCTCAGACAGGTAGAGTAAGAAGCAATTTGTGGTGAACCGGGGCAAAGACAAGAAAAGGCATTTTTCAAATTTTTATTTATTTTTAAGACTGCTAATGGTCATTATTACTTATGTGACTCACTAGTTTCCTATGCACCAGCAGAAACTAGAGTGGAAAATCAATTTCTAAAATCAAAATTAAGTGCCGTAATTAGGTTTGTCTCTATTCCAAGGCTTAACAAATAAAAGAGGAAAAAGAATTGCCCAAATTTAAAACGTTGTCTCTTATGCCATTATATTTTAAAGTGATAGAATACCTCCCTGTGCGCAGGGATCTGCTGAGTCTCAGTGTTTAGCATAGGAGTTACTTCATTTCCATTTCTTGTGCTTCCACAGTTAGACCTCTGTTTCATGCTGTTATGTAGCACAACACCTCATTCTCTCTTCTCTTGACCTGTTGTGCCACACGTAGCAGGTTCAGTACCATCTATCACATCAAATAATAGAAAAGTAGAGAAATAGAAGCGATAATTGCATGGCAGAGGGCAGGTAGACCAATTTGGGGGCTTCATGCTTAATGGGGATCCACAGGAGGAAATGCTTGCATTTTACTTCTTTACTGCTCTGAAGTCCTGTGACATTGTATGAAATTCTTCATGCCGTCTGCTAGAAGATCGTTCTGCCATGTGTCAGAAAATGTAACAGAGGACATATTTGCATGCAGTATCTTGTGTTTTAAGGGGAGATTAGACCCGGGGCAAACTTGTAATGTCACACTGGGTTTCTGAAAACATATTTTCTAAAATATTAAGGGAGTACAAAAATTTAAATTGGAAGAGAAGAGTATGAACCCCTGACATCCTTAATATACAGCATTTAATTTTCATTTCTTTTTTTCCATTTTTACCCCATCTTCCTTCATCTTCTGCTTTCCCCTCACCTCTGCCACAATATTTCTTTGTCAAGATACATGACTGTTCTCATAATTCATATGCACTATTCCAGACATTGACTTAAAAGCACCAAGGAAACATTTAGCTTTTAAGCAACCCAGATTTCCCCATCTTTAAAATTCAGGCTTAAGTGATAGAATTTAAAAATTTTTATTATGAAAAAATAATTTGTTATGAAACATCATAACTGGTAGAAAAATGTGATAAGTGGAAACTTATGTACTCAGCACTGGAGAGACCATGCCTGGAGTTCTTTGTTCAATTCTGAGCACCTTACTCTAAGAATGACATTGAGGTGCTAGAGCATGTCCAAAGAAGGGCAATGAAGCTCATGAAGTTTCTAAGCATAGTCTTTTGAGGAGCAGCTCAGGGACCTGGGCTTATTTAGCCTGTAGAAAAGGACACTCAGGGGAGACGTTCTCACTCTCTACAACTGCCTGAAAGGAAGCTGTATTAAGGTGGAGATCAATCTGTTCTCCCAAGGAACAAGCAACAGGACAAGAGGAAACTGCCTCAAGTTGCACCAAGGGAGGTTTAGATTGGATATTATGAAAAATTTGTTCACTGAAAGGGTTGTAAAGTCCTGGACCAGGCTGCTCAAAGTAGTGATTGAGTCACCATCCCTGGAGGTATTTAAGAGATGTGTATATGTGGCAGTTATGGACATGCTTTAGTGATGGTCTTGGCAGTGTTAAGTTTACGGTTGGACTTGATCGTAAGAGTCTTTTTGTACCCAAATGATTCTATGATTCTATTCTATGATAATCTTCTATCTGTATTGTAACTGCAACAGAGTGAGTTCTGACATGCCCAAAAGAGAATTCAGAATGTGTTTGGGTATTGCCAACTGGGGTAACTACCTCTTTTGTAAGAGTGGCCATGGGCATCCTCTAAAAATACTGACTGTCACAACAGGAGGAGGAATATTCGTTCATTTGCCTCTGTTTATAGCAAAGAATGAAAAAAAACGTGTCTTTACAAAACCTTGGGACTTCCATCTTCTTTAACTACTATAAGGTCTGAATGCCTACAATTTATATCTTCTGGATGGAATAGCAGACATTAAGGTTCCTGCCTTTCCTAATATTCTGGTCATTAAATAATATATCTTGGCATCGTGTAACCGTGTAAGATAATTAGTTGTGTTGTGGATGGGAAATGATTGCTTGTACAGTCAGCCAAATCAATAGCTGTTGTTGTCTAGTACTGAGAAAAAACCAAAAAGCTAGCTACCTTAATTTCACATCATCGGCTGTGTCCCTGTATTCACAGCTGTATCGAGTGCTAACATATAAACCCTGAAGTGAAGCGACTGTTTTAAGTTTTTGGTATTTCATTTTTAATTTGTTCTGTCCCCTGTCCATTTCACTCGAAACAGAGTTCTGCAAACCCTGAATGACTAATCTTTTCATCTGTCTTCCTATTTTTACAAGAAAGGTATTATTTATGACTGAACTGTATTTGTATTTTAAATGGCCCTGTCATCACATTTTATGACTACTGTGTGTATGCATTCAGACAGAAGTAGGAGAGAAACGGAATCTACTGCTAACATCTATCTTCACCACAGGTGTGTAAGGGGGAGCTTGACACCCTACGTGTGCACTGTGAGAAGTTATCCCTTAACAAGAGAAGATTAATGCTCTGTCTAAAGATAAGCTGCACTTCTTCCAACGTGCTGCTTAAGTAAAACAGCAATGTTAAAATTGAAAGAGGAGGCTGACCATCGGAAATACTGGTGATACTCAGTACATACAGTTGGCAAGATGTTTGAAACGACCATCTGTTTTGGTACTGAGCATCAATTGCATTTGCTTGCAATGTTGGGGAGCCATGTCATAAAAATAATGGGATTTGGTACTGTAATTTCTTTATACTTATACCCATGTGTCCACTTGTGGTAAGACCAATTCTTACCAATTCTGATAAGGGCACAAGAATGACCTTTAATGTATAGTGTAGATGTGGTTTGGTTTACTGAAAACCACCCACTCATTTGCAGCAATAAGCCACTTGTAAAATTTACTCTTAACCGATTATCTCCTGTCTGTGATAATATTGCTGCTCAATTGCATGCATCTCTCTGCCCTTGTAACGTAGCACTTCAGTGAGCAAGTGAAAGTACGTATTACTCCTGTGAGCAGACAGCATCTAGGAGCTCCAGCTCTTCTAAAGCAGCTCGGCTTCTAGCACTTCTGTAAAATGCAGGCTTCGTTATGGTTACAGTAAAATATTAATAATCATAAAATCCCTGGGTACCAGTACAGACCTAATAAACCTGCTATCGACAATGTATGGCAGAGTAGTCTGCATGATGGAGCTGTAAGCAAATAGCTTGTATTCTGGCCATTTGCAAATGTATGCAAATAGTTAAAAAGCATTTCTCATTAGAATCAGAATTAGGTATTTGGTGAGAGCTATTCTTCCTGATCTAACATTTTCAGTGGGTGGAGAAAATTGCCTCCCTATTGCTTTGTCATTATTCCTTAAATGAACAATGTATTCTTTTTGGGGTTTTTTTTTTCCTTTAAGTGGGATGAATTGTGGCCTTTTATTGCTCCCTATTTTTCTTGAATAAATAGTTCAGTAAAGCTGCTAATGTTGATGATAGAAGTCATAAAAAGGAGGTTTTATTGTTTAATGAGTGTTTCCTTTGATTTTCTCAGCAGCTGAATATACATAAGACTATATAAATAGTTGCTTGAGAGAATGTATACTTTTTTGGTTGTAGTGTAATGATTTCAAATTATACTTATTCTCTTCATAAAAGTATGGGAGCCGAGTGGGAGAGGTATTCCACTGTTTATGCATGTAATATGTAAGGGTTAGGTTTTTTCCTGTTCTTTTTACTTTAACATTTATAGTGTTGGTTAAGCAATGTAATGATGTTGCTTCTCCTTTTCATTTTTTGCACTTTTTTTTCTCCCATCCATGTTTCCTTACAGTGATATCCCAGCTAGAAGCAAGATCTTTGATCTCTGATTTCTTCCTAAATTTTTCAGGCCATGTTTCTTCCTTCTTCTCGCATCCCTCCATTATAGGGTACTCTGTCACCCCACAAATTTAGAGACTGGTATGAGTCTGTTATGTGGCATAATGAAGTAATCTGCATCTTGGAGAATCCATCTTCCTATCAGCCCAGAGTTCAGAGAGTTGGAGTGGTCTTATGGACAGATAGCTCTTCTGTATCAATTGTATTCTTGATGAGACATGAGTTTACTCTGTCTTGTGATCGTATAGCTTTCTGACTACTAGGATTAACTAAATGTATGAATTTGAAGTAATTAGAAACTATTTTTTTCCAGAAATATTTGGTAACAACCAAATATTTTGTCAAACAAAACCTGAACGTATACCTTGGAGTTTCCTTGACTAAAAAGTCACTATCTAAGAATTTCAATTTATTTAACCAACTTACTATTTTAAAAAGTATTGCAGGATTCTTTGAACTCTTTATAGTCTTAACAGAATTGAGCAGTATATGTCTTTGGGCTCAAAGCCTGGGCAGTGCCATACAGTTCCAGTAACTTGGATGTCCTATATAAGTTTTAAGTGGAAGTGAAATATTTTCCCTCTTGCATTCATGCACCCTGGAGAAAATAGTTTCAGCCATTCTCTGAAAATCGTGAGGGAGAAAAAGTGTTTCTTTGGCCCCAAGAGCCCTATGCTAAATTGCTATGACTGTATTTCCTTTGCCATGTATCTATTACTTTTGATTTGCTCTTTACCACAGAATAACAGAGCAGAAATTATTTTTACATGTGTGCAAATGCAATTCTGCAGTTGTCCCATGTGTTCGTATCTCCACAACAGTAGGAGGGAGGGCAAGGGGCAGAATTTGTCTTGTAATACAAAGTACAAATACAATCCATAGGTATAAACCCTGTAAATTTACATCTTTGAATGCTGCCTTTGGATGGAAGGAACATCTGGGTAGTCATATGTCTGGAGCCAAAAGGGTATGTTTCTGCTTATTGTTTAGAGATTATAACTGAAGAGTGGTGCAGGGCTTAAAGCTGAAGTATGTGACAAAAGGAAAATAGTACATTGCTGTTTCAATGCAAAAATAGATGTTCGTAAACACTTCCTAACTCCTAATATAAAAAAAACCTTGCAGTTGAAGGAAGAGGAAAAAGCAAGCTTAGGTAGGGCACAAGTTAAAGATTAATTTGGAAAGAAAAAAAAAAAAAATGACAGTTTTCTATTTCATGGAGCTATTATCAAAGAAATACAGAAGTCCTTGAATGAGTCTTAAATCCTTCAGTATGGCATGTATGACATCAGCAAGTGAACTGAAAGACTATGATGTCTTTCTGTTGCAAACTGAAACTAGGTAACAAAAATATCACTGAATAGATCTCAAACCACTAGAACAAAGTAAAATCCTTTCTCTTTTCATATCTTAATTGCAATGAAACACATAAAGCACCTGTTCCTTCACCTTAACAGTTAATATACATTTCTATTTTTGGCACTTCTGTACCCCTTTCCTTTCCTGCAGTGCTGTGTATCTCATATTTGAACTGCTGCTGCTTCTGTTGCATGCTGGCAAATCCAAGAGAACCAAGGAGTTAAATTTCAGAACAGGAGAAGAGGAGGTGAGCTGTCTGCTACAGTAGTTTACTGCAGCTTCCTTTCATACTGACACATATGTAGTTTGTGGTGACAGTGCTAAAGAACTGCAGACAGGCATTTAGCAGACTGGATGTGAGCTGGATGCAAAGATGCCTCACCCTGGACTTCCTACTGGCAGTATGTAAATACACCTGCAGACTGGCCACACTGGGTGGTTGGTTGGTTGTTTTTTTTGTTGTTTTTTTTTTTTTTCAGAAGACAGCATGAGAGGACCTGAAAAAGCAACAGCATAGTTGAAAGACCTTAACCAGCATTAGATTTGTATCTCAGTTGTGGGGGAAGTTTGGGTTTTTTTGGTGTTTTTTTGTGTGCTGCGTATTCAGACTGAAATCTTCATCACTACAATGTTTGCTTCTATCTGGTATGCCAAGAAGCTGGGACGCAGGTTTGTGCATAACGCCAGGAAAGCAAAAGCAGAGAAGGTATGTTCCTAGTGGGAATATAAAGCCTTATGTCTCATGCAAGCTGCCTGCTGGCATCCTGTTGTGTGTCTGGTTAGCTCTTTATAATACCCTGGAAAACAACCTATTGCTATTCATTATTTCATGCAAGAATCCTAGAATACTTTGAATATTATTAAATATCGGGGAGAAGATCCTTTCAAAAGTCTTTATGCCTTTTTTTTTTTTTTTTTTTTACAAAATAAACAGCTGTACATCTGATATGTTGTGTGTAAAGGGAGCACTCCAGTGAACTTGTTGCTGTACTGCATTGTCTTTACTAGTTCAATATTAGACTCTTAAACAACCGTTGATTGTTTGCTGCTCATATATTTTTTCTAATGTGGGATAAATTAGAATCTAATGACATGTTAAGCAGTTATAATGTTTGGGAATTTTGTTTCATGGTACTTGTTGAAACTGTGCTGCAGAATGGATCCCTTAGATGTAAAAATATATAGGTATGTAATAATGGTCAGTACTATCCTTCAATATTTTTCTTCTTATAAAATTTAACTGTGTTTAACCAGCTGTTTTCTGCAAGCCCTTGTAGGTAAGATTTTTCTGCCTTCTTTCTCCAGGAGAAAAACTTAAATTGTTTCAGAATTTGCTTCAATGATAATTGGGGGATATCGAAGCAATTGCCTTTTGTTTTAAATATAGAAAACATTTAGCTAGTAGACTTGCATTCCAGTTTTGTCTAAATTAACATACAAACCATTTTTTAAATGGGACTAATTCCTCTTTTATAAACTCAGTATTAAATTGAGGGGAAAAAAACTTCAATGTAATGTTATAAAGTTACCTCATTAGTCTGGTAATGATGGCTTCCTCTTTTCCTTGCTGTCTTTGATGTAGTCAAAGAATTTATAAATGGGTTGCTTTATTATTTCTTTGATACGTCTTATGCTATGTAATACAGCCACCAATCCACTAAGTAATTATTCATTGCCTAAATTCCTCTGTAACTGGAAAAGCTCTTCACCAGGAGAAAATAATCAGCAGAAATGCTTTGTATTTATAGTTGAGGAGGGGAGAATGGACACAGATTTGCTTTTTCTGCAAAATGTTTCCAGTTATAAAGATGCTGTGTGGTAATTTTGAAATTCAAACATCCAAGCCGTTGGGAAGTTATCTAAATAATAGTGATCTATATATTTCACATCATATGCATAAGAAATGCAGATAGCTATGTATGAGACTGTCAAACATGTTGTTGTTGTTAATCATATTGGAACAAATAGAGCATCATATAAACTATCCCACTGTTTGCATGTTGCTATGGAAGAAAAAAAGTTGCAGACTGGATCTTCGTTAGTCCTAAGGGGCTCCCTCCAGAGGAACATTTACTTTCAGGCTTCCTCCAGGATGACAGAGGCAGGATGAGTGGACACATTCCACTCCTGACACAGTGGGGCTTACTCAGCAGCTTTAAAAACAGACTTAGTATGGGTTGTTTAAAGTGTGTATGTTCATAGATTATTCCAATAACCTTGAAAAAAATTTGTGAAACAGTGCCAGTATTCACTAAGAAAATATATTCTTCTCTATATAGTCTTTAATGTAAAACTAAAGGAATGCTTTAAAATTTTTGGCTCTTTTTGTCTTAAGATACTTGAAATATTTCTGTATAAATCTATTATAATACCACTTATTCAGCTCTATAGGACTTTCAAAATAATCAAGCTGAGGTCCATGCTATTCAAGCTTTGAAGCCATACCTTGTAATTTTTAGAGAAAAGCTTTTTTTGAATGTCTCATGAGCATGTTATTAGCATATTTGCAAAGGAATTTAATTTTTGTCAGAAGGCAGTAAGTATGCAAGAAATCTTGTAATATGTTTACTTATTGTCTTATATCAAAACCAGAATTTCTTTCTTGGAGCTTTATTCCACAGTCAGGGCTTACTTTTAATAAATTAATTTAGTATTTCTTTTTTCATAAATCGATCGGGTACTCCACCAAAGGCAGAAAATCCCATTCCTGACAGTATGCCATTTCAGTAAGTGCTATTGATAATTGGAAGCTGATCAACACTGACATCTTCAGTACAATACCTTGTAACAGGGGAACACAGATATGAAAATCAGTTTATCATAAAGTATATGAAAATTAATATTTAACTGCATGACTTGTTTTGGTTTTGTCTTTTTTTTTGTATAGTGGTTGAATAATCAAATTATTATGTAGTATTACCTTATGTTGTTTTTTTTTTCTGGAAGAATAATTAGATTTTTCTCTGTGTGCATGATTTGAATTAAACATTGTTTTCTTAATGTGCTTTTGGAGGTAATAACATGCAGCAATAATTTCTAATAGCCTATGTATGCAAAAAGACTTTCTTGCAGTCAAAATCTGGAGAGCAAGGAAGAGTAAGGTTCTGTAACAGATTTTTCTATTATGCTTACTTTCCTTGGATGAGTCCAAGTAAAGAATGTTTTTTAAAGGAGTATTTCTAAGAAGCAGAAATTTGTTTTCTTAGGACCAGGAACAAATCGGGGGAGGACTTGACAGAAGAGAGTTATAGCATGGACTCATGTGAGCACACACATATACTCACAATCTGATGGTGTAGTTCCTTAAAATGTTAGAACTTTGGGTCATAATTGTGCAGAGCAAGGACTTGAACTTGGATCTCCCAGGTGACTATTTAGGGAAGAGGAGTTTCCAAGGTGCAGAATGGAGTATGCAGTGCTAGAGGGTGCACATAAAGACAAGGATAAGGTTCATGATTGAGGCACTCCCTCTTTGGGAAGAACTAAGAAGACATTAATGTGAGTCTGGTGCTCCTCTGTGTGCTCCATACCTATATGAGGGTGTCTGGTTGTGGCAATGTAGATGGACTTGGTCCCAAATGTCTCCAGAGCTCCCCATCTTTTCCAAAGCTGAAATTCCCACCCTTGTACCTCCTATCTCCCTATAACTGAATATGGCAGTCTCTACTCTAGAAAAGATGGCATACAAGTTGCCTCAAAAGGAGTGGGACATGTTTGTTCTTGATACTGTGAACGCTGAAAAATTGCAGCCTGAGGATTTTGGATTCTCAGGAGCCGGAACTATTCTGGAGAAGCTATTTAGCAGCTTAGTGAAAGGAATAGGGGAAATAATACTAGCAAGTCACGAAGAGTTGGGAGACCAAAGGGAAGAGGTGGACTTGTTCTTACTAAGACCTGTGATAGCTCCTGGGCTGCTTTTCTTATCTCCCTAACCAGAATCTGCTGTTGAGTGCCAGCACTGCTGGTCCTGGCCTGCATTTCCAGTCCTTGCTTCCATCCAGACCAGCATTTCCTTGCAGGCTATGGTCAGACGAGTTGGACCTTGTAGTAGGACACTGTCTCATTGGCTCTCACATACAACTTAAGGACTTCCTGGTAGATACTAGGCTTGTAAACCCAGACATAAACTCTTATTGCTAAAACTTCATCTAGAGAAGAGAGAAGACGTCTGGGGAGAAATGGATTAATGGCAGCCTAACTTGTCCTAACCATGATAATAACAGTTCTTTCAAGTTAAGTAGTGTGCACCAGTATTTTGAGTCATGTATTTATGATAGATCGAAAAGCTTTATTTCAATTCAGGAATGGACCAAAATATTTTGAAAAACCTTAAAATTTTGGAAATCTGTGCTGTTTTAATCCAACCAGTCCTGGCTAAAACTTCCTATCTCTATAAGTAAAATAAGATAATGCCTATTAATTGTTTCTAATGTTCTCATTTTTTTCATCCAAAACTCAGGAATGTCAAAGTTCCTTGTACTTTATTGTTTTTACTAGACTGGGTAATAACCTCTGCAGCATATATTGCAGTTGTTATTGACAAATTCTATCTCAAACTGGTTGTCTTGGCTTGACCACTAGTATTACTTTTGCCCTTAAGTAGCAGGATATTTAGTGTACAGGAAATGCTGCCACTAATATCTGAAAACAACTAAACTCTTTTCAAGGCAGCTCTACTCTTGCCAGTTTTATTAAAGTTATGAAAATTATTTGAGTTTGTCCAGTGAAGGAATTATTGTTATGAGAGTAAATGGGATGATTTGAACATCAGGTCTAGAACAATTTTAGGCAAAGATTAATGTCTTAAATTTTTCTCATTAAACCACAATCAAGCAGAAATCAAGAGATGTTAACTGCATGTGGTTATGCTATAAAAATAAGTAATCTAAATGATTGGAAGAGGTACAGAAAAGTAACTGAGCAATTAATCATGTTGATCTGAGAGCGTGAGCTACAGCAGTGCGAAAAAGCTTCTGATGAAGCTTCACTCTATTGATAGAATTTGAATTTCAAGATTCAAAAGTGGGGAAAAATTTGCCAAAGTCATCCTATCGTTTAATTTCAATGGGGAAGCTGAATACTGTTTTCTTCTGTTTGTTCAGAATTGAAACATGTTCCAATCATGAGACCCAAATTATAAACATCGTTAGAATTAGTCACATTGTTGAGTTTTTACATCTGAAGGCATCACTTTTAAAGGTTTCTCTTTGTGTGTTATTTTTGGGAGCAAGACAACAGGGCCCACAACTGTTTAAAAGAGCTGACTTTCACCATCCTTTTCCAGAAGAACAGTATTACAATTCTTCTTCTAGCTTTTAGATACCAAAGTGCTCTTTATGGTGTTATTACTTCTAAGAATTGTTGTCTTGTATTTGAAAATATATTAGTTTTACCCCAGAAAGTTTTGTTTATCATTCCGGTTGAACTCATATATTAATTTTAGAATTCAAGTCAGAAGCAAATTAACTTTTGAAAATAAGTGCATACATAAAGATACAAATGGCATGCAATTTCTGGACTATCAAGTGTAAAGAAAAGTAAAGATTACACATAAAAAAACATTCACAGACTGCAGTATCATTTTAAATGAGTAGTTTTAAATGTGATGTAGTGCAGATTAGATAAGTAGAACATAGTCCAGAAGATAGTTTTTCATTCTTTGTGCCTGGGTTTAGAGTAGTTTTGGGTAAATTGAGTATCCCTGTTAGACTGTCAGCCTACAAGGAAATATTTGCAAAAAGACGAAAATTTGCCAAAGAACTTAACAAAACCGGTCTGTGTAACAATTTGTCTGTAAAGGCAGGCATATTTAATCAGTTTTCCTGACAGTGTCCTGGCCATAGTGAAAATTAACTCTTCATGTCAAGATGGTAATTGATATCTATATCATTTTCATATCTGTATTTTAATGTAGCTAATTGCAGAGTAGGCTGTTCTAGGCTATGTATTGTTTCGTTTTCCTTTGTTTATAAGTAGGTGCCCAGCAGTCTATTTTAAAAGAGATAAGAAATTCACTTGAAACAGTAATTACAACATAGAACAGAAACTATGTGATTAAGAAATCATAAAACACAATACCAGATAAACACATTTTCCCTTATATTATTTTAGATATGTATATTTAATTCCAAGAAAAATAAGCTCTTTTTCCTTCAATATTTGTATGTATACCTTAGATTTCTTAAGAAGTGCTCTCGTTTAGAACCAGAACTTACCAAATTATTTGCAGTTCACTGGGGTTGCGATGAAGTGATAAAACTTGCAGGTCTAGTTATTGCTTTGACTAAAGGTGAAATGACTTCATCGCTAAGAGATATCTCATGTAGCTGTAAGGACGGGTGGATAGTTTTATTTGTATTTTGACAAAGAAGGGTCCATGTTGATCAGATTCAGTGGGATGACAAAAGTGCATCACTTATTTGTAGAACTACCTCCTTGAACAGATACCGGAGCTATCTCAGATCCCTGTAGGAATCTTTTCAAATGGACTTTCTAAGTGGTCTATTTTACAGTTTTATGGAGAGATTTTATCTTTTCACACACAACTGTGTGAAGAAAAATATGTGAGTGTTCTTGTGTCCAGAGCTCATTGGGCCTTTTGCTTTAGCACAGCTGGAACTCTACAGCGTTTTCTTATATTGTGATTTAAGCCAGAAACATATAGCTACTCAACTCTTCTTTTTCCCCCCTTTTTTTCTGCACGTGGTAATAATCCCATACACAACATGATTAATATATACCAGCAGGGATAAGCTGCTTAAGCAGAGATTTATTATGGTTATAACTTGCTTCCACCTCACAATGACCATAATAATAAAAAAAAAATAAATTCAACTAATCTTGAAAAAATTCAAGAGTGATGCTTTAAAATAAGATACTGATAAACAGTAAACTACTGAAGTTAATCCTTTGCAATCCTTTATTTCAAAGCAATCTTTACCTTTTTTTTTTCATCTGTGAGGGATTTTGCTCTGGTTTTGCTCACTCATTCCATCTGTACAAGCCCAGCACCTACCTGTAGCAATTAATGAGCAATAAAGGGTACTCCTTTTTAAATTAGCTTTCGTTCATTAAAGAAATATCTGTTAATCAGCTATAGGTGAGCTCTTTGCAAAGAAATTATCTTCTTTCTTTCACTCCGATTTAATCTAAAAGGACTCTAAATTAATCTTATCTGCCTGCCATACATTGGTGATGTCCCTTCTCTTTCCCCAACAGGCTGTCATTCTGGCGTACAGGCTGATGTATATATTTGCCTGTCAGCTGCAACAAAGTCTTTAATTCGTGATCCATAGGTGTCTACAACACGTCACCTAAACCAGTTCTTCCTTTGCTGATTTAGCCAGTGTAGCAGTCATCTCAGAAACAGGTTAAGTAACTTTTCCAGTTAAGTTCCATCTTGTTTGCTTAAAAACAAAACCAACACAGACATGAAGACATTTAGAAAACAACTGCCACACCAATGGTTACATTAATTGCTACCCTGAGTGCTCCTGCTGTGATTCAAATGGAATCAGTTTGGACCTGCTTCTAATGAATAAGTAGGTTTATTATCATTGGCTACAAGCTACCCTGTTTTTTGAAATGTCTTTCTCCTTTTTTTTTTCTCCTATTTTCATTCAATAAAAAATTTGCCATTTCCTCCATGTTTTTTTTTCTTTTTTACTAAAAAGTAGTGTATCTGCTGTATTTGTAAATTTAGTTGGATTTTCCACATGATCTACACTGTGTATCACGTTGTGTTAAACGTGGGCAGGTGTCTCTAGCCATGGCAGGGGGTTGGAACTAAATGATCTTTAAGGTCTCTTCCAACTCAAGCTGTTCTATGATTCTATTCTATGAAATTCCAAAGTGTAGCATCGTGATTATAATATTTAAGTCATGGGGCACTCATTATTTTTAAAGGAATTGTTTTATTTCTTTGCATTTTTATACAGTGTTCAAGTATATTATGAAAATGGTTTGTGTGATGTGCAAGTATGACTTTTTTTCTTTTTTTTTTGCATTACTTGCCTCTCTGCCTTGCATATGCAATTCAAAACAGTGCATAATAAAATTGTTGTTTGATTTGTGCTCTGAACTGCATTTGGCATCACTCACTATGTTTGCAAATAGAGATCGGTTTGAAACACTGACAAGAAACAATCTGTCCTTTGGTATTAGAGTCCCTGGAGAAAACTGAGATAAGAATTCTCTCACAAGTTCCTAAGGTAGATTATCAAATTATACTGTACATGTTTTTAACATATTACATGGGCCATTACAGCTGGTAGGTATGTAGCATGCTCCCACTGGAAGGCACCCTGTCAAAGATGTGTATGTGCGGATAGTTTTAGTAAAATTTAAAATTATTGTCATGTAATATGGTTCTTAAAACAGCTTATTTTAAAGGAAGTAATTTTTTTTTTATGGTGCAAAAAAAATGTATCTGCCATACACTACTTAAAATGTTGATGCATGTCAGGGAAAGCTTAGTTATAGCTTTAATATGTGTTAACAGCTTCAGATGTGCAATTTGAAAGAATCAGAGGATTAGCTAGTACACGTACTGTGAGAGTATTTACCGCCAGGAAGGATGCCCAAATGTCATGTGAAGCATTCACAAACTATTCTAAAGACTTGAAGCGCTCTTTTTCACAACAGCTTGCATATACCTCAGAAAACAGCAAAACAAGGTTCCCCACATTTCCCACCCCCCTCCACATTGCAAGTGTGTTCAGAAATGACAGCCTTTAGATACAGAGATGTGAATTTACATAGCCTCCACAACTCTTAGCTCTTCTGATGATGCCAGAGTGACTCATTACGTTCAGCTATCCTATTAGTTAACCAGTTAATCCATCTTATCCACTATTAAGTAGTCTGAGGCTATCACATGCCTTTTGTGAAGCTCGACAGTGCAATAACCTTGCCATTATTAAACTGGAATTGGATTCGAAAAACAAACTTTGCATGAAAACTCTTCATTTCAGTCCTAGACTAAGACTTTTTCCTGTCTTCATTTTACTTGTCTGTCTTCGATTAAGTAGTTCTTCCATATTCTGTGCAATGATATTTAAACTGAACATGAATTGATTAATACCAGTGATATCTCTCATCTTACTTTTAAAAAGCTTACCTTACAAGTTACCTTGAGAAGCAAGATCGTATCATTAGGATAACATGAGAGGCCTGTTACCGAATGTACACTTCTTCATTCTGAGTCTTGAACAGCTATAGCATACAGTTATAGAAATCTCTGAAATATTCTTTAGCCCTGAGACTTAAGGAAGATGTTGAAAAATGCGTTTCACATTTTTCTAAATATGATACTGTTTTCTAGTTAGATTATGAGTTACACATATAGAGCTGCGGTTTTCTTAGCTGACAACTTTTCTCAAGATTTTAAATGGATTGTTTCTGACAAGACTGTCAAGTACTTTTATAAGGTAGCAAAAGGTGACAATATTCTATATTATTAATAAAAACAGCTTGACAGTTAAGAATTATCAGTTTGCCTTTTTGAAACAGGTGTGTAAGATTGAGTGAGAGTGATCCTGTTACTATTCTTTATTTTCAGGACTATACTTATAGCCTAATCATTGTTTTGTTTGGTGTAGCATTCTCTTGAATGAGTCTTCCTCTTGAAATGAGAACACACTATTGTTGTCTTAGTTTCCTCCAGCTTATCTTGCTTTGCTCTCTTCATTCTTCACATTTGTCTTTGTTCATAAGGTTAAAAGAAGTCTCTGCCTTCCTCTTCTAAGAGCCATATTAGAGTCAGTGAGGCCATAAAAAGTAGTTTAAAAAAAAAAAAAAGGAAGAGCAAATTTTTTTATTCTGCATCTTGCTCTACATGTAACAACTTCTGAAACATTCAGCTACGTTTATTGATCTAAGAATATCTGTTTTGAAAGGTCACTTTAAATAGATATGCTACATATCGTCATTTGCTGTTCAGGTTCAACAGCGGGAAGGATATATCCGTGGTGAGATGGCTTTACAAACTGTGTGCAATTTCTTGTATGGCATAAATCTGTATGTATACATGCAAATCCATTTAAAAAATTGTACCTGGGAGGTTTTAATAATTATATCTGAAACAAAGAATTAAATACATGTGTACAAGAAAGTTAACATACCATTGCTCTAATTAGAGATGGTACTCTTAGCAAGGAAGGCATTGAATCAAGACTACTACATTGCAAATA
>VWZK01021575.1:12433-23773 GCA_013396935.1 Baryphthengus martii | reverse complement strand
AAAAAAAAAAAAAAAAGAACCGCCTGCTGTAAAGAATATAATGTGTTGGTTTTTTTCCCTCCAAATTCTGTTCATTTTAATTTCATATGAAGTGCATTGTAATTTCAATTGATTTAAATTTATATTTTAAAAATATTTTGCAGGGATCAGACTTACCGATAAAGAACACACTCAATAGACAAGTACATGATTTTTCACTTAACTGGTAAGGGCAAGTTCCACAAAAGGAAGCATATTTCCTATCACTTGTTTTAGAAATTCACCATTACTGCCTACAATATAGTTAAGATTTTTATTGTTTAAAAAATTGTTTAATTTCAACAGAGCACCTTCAGCTTTGCTACTGTTTGTAATTAAATATTTAGTCATGTAGTAAATTAAGCATGTCGTGATCTCTGCAAAGTGGTTCTCCGTTTACTGCTGCATAAATGTTTTACAAGCTGCTGTATTGTTTCTAGTAAATTAATAATGAAGATTTAGATTTTAACTGATTAATAATCTAATTTAGTATTTAGGAGGAATCTAATTTAGGATTGGAAACAAAATTGAGGTAAACATCTTTGGCAGTGATCCCAATTCTCTGAGAAAGTCACCAAGTGATAAGTAAAAAAACAAATCAGAGTAAAAGAAATTAAAAGGTTGAAACTTCTAGAAGAAGCATTTCCCTGTGAAAACTGAAAATGCTTTCTAAACCACAGTGTACTTGCACTTGATTTCTGTTGTCATATTGCAAATTGTGAGTACAAATTTTATACAGCAAATTACCAGGAATTTGTAAGACGAAGAAATATGAATTTGGCATAAGCAAAGAACTATCTAAACTGCCTGGCTTGAAGCAAGTTTATGGCGGCAATGTAAAAATATTGAAGTATTCCCTAGAATATTACTTCTATTTCTAGTGGCCATAGAACAAGTTTGTTGGGAAATGTTCAAAAGCAGAATAAATAAGTTGCTGTCAGGATGGAAAAAACCTCAACATTGTAAAATTAGAGTTGTGAATAGCTGTGCTTTTTCAAGCAGATACTGTGAAAACATGTGAATGAGCAGGTTATTGAAAACTTTGGTGAAATGGCTGGGACTAACCCAAGTGTAATGTCAAAATAAGGAACAGTGAGCCAAGGAAGAAAACAGCTAACAAGGAGAGATGCCTCACATCTTGCTCCTACATCCTTCTACAACCTCAGAGCCTGCAGGCTGGGCTTCTTTAGTTATGGGATTTGTGAGCTTCCTGTTTGATGCCACCTTTAATGCTGTTCTGGGTGAACAGCTATTTTTGTTGTATGCAGCAGTATCTGCAACACTTAAAGCTCTGACTTGAGTTAGTAACTGTAATTAAAGTCAATACTTCATAGCTTCATCTGTCTGTCTTCAGATACCGAGATAAAATTCTTCAAGAACAACTGGCAGCAATTGTGCAGACTTTACTTCTTGTATCTACCATTTATATTTTCGTCATTTTCCAGGACATATTCCATCAGTAGTCCTCATGTGTTAGTAGTCTTTTTCTGCTTTCAGGAAGTAAAGGTTTAATCCAAGAACTGAAATACTTAGATTTGATTTGGGGGGGTCTATTTGAAGTGTTATCGTTTGAGTTTTAGACGATTCCCCTAGGTTCATCCAGTAGACATTTTTGGCTATTTTATTATTACAATAGTTTAAAGTAAAAATTTGGTTCTATCACAAATTTCCTAGTAAGAATGACTTGAGTAGAAACGCCATGGTTTATCAAGGATCAGAACCTGTCCTGCTGTGTTTCTCTGTACAAATAGGTCATATTTGTTCTGTGGAGAGAAGATTATTTTAATTGATATAATTAACATTTCTTGTGATTATCTTAGGCTTGAAAATGCATTTTGCTCTTTCCCAATTACAGCTTTTTCTCTGATAGGGCTAAACATGCTGTGTGTAATAACAAAGGTGGTTTTGGAAGGACTTAATGTATATAATTGGAAACTAAGATGAGGTAGCCTTCTATCAGCAGGAGGGTAGGAGAGCTGAGCTGTGTTATTGAAGTACAGTGTAATGGGATTACCTACAATTTTTAAACATTGCTTTCATTAAGGAAAATAATAAGCATATTTATTAAATATAGTCTCTGCTTGGGACAATATTTGTTATTATGAAAAAGCTTTTCTAATTAAGCTTGCGTATAAAAATGTATGGAACATACTACATCAGTTTCTGGAAAATGCTTTTGTGCATAAAATTTTACTAAAATAGAAATAGCTTTCACAGCAGAGGCAGTTAGCCAGATATTAGTATAGCACACATCTAGTATTCACTGTAAATTTTTCTATGGGCTTTCAATTTGGTCAAGGTTAAATCAAAAGAAAAGTCATAGTGAAATACACTTAAACATTTATATTTATGAAACTTTTTAATGATTCTACTGTTTTTCATGGTAATATTTATTGGAAGTAAAGGCTAGATTTTTTTTTGCTGAAGCTATAAAAAGTATGATATTTTAGGAATTATGGGGTGGATGTCTGACACAAATTTTGCAGGCGACCATATCAAATTCTCCTAGGAGTCCTTTCTGTCCTTAAATATGCATCTGTGAAAATCTATAGTAGTAGAAAGTATTTTCAAACTCTTTAAAGCATTTTAAATGTGATTGCTATGTTGGTGCTTGAGATATAATCCGGTTGTCCCTCTGGATGCTCTTTTCTTTCTTTTCATTGTAATTTTCAAGGATTTCTTTACAGAAAAGCACTAAATTAAAGAGTGTAGCTACTTTTCTTAGTCAAAGATTGCACTGGAAAGAACTATCTTCAACAAGTGTTGCAAACATTCCTACATTTCTCCCAGGATTTATGCTATGGACATGCCTAGGACATGTTATTTATTGAGTCATGAGGTATATCTTTATCTAATTCAAGTTTTTAATGTCCAAGCATGAAGACCCCACAGCCTCTGTGCAACCTGTACCAGTGTTTTACCACTCTCACAATAAAAAAGGTTTATTATGTTTAGGGGGAATTTCCTGTATATCAGTTTGTCTGTTGCCTCTTGTCCTGTCAGTAAGAACTACTGAGAATACTCTGACTCTCCCCAGTAAGAAGACAGCGATGGTGTCTTCCTTGCTCCAGATCTTCCCATTGTTCTTAGCAACCTGTGATTCCTGAAGGCCACTCTTACCAGTAGAGAGTGAGGTGAAGTAGGCATTGAGTACCTCAGACATTACTAATATCCTATATCATCAGATCCCCTGCCCCATTCAGCAGTGGGCCCACATTATTATAGTCTACTTTTGGAGTACCTGTAGGAACCCTTCTTGTTGCCTTTCCTATCCCTTGCCAGATTCATCTTCGAACGGCTTTCCTAACCCCACTCCTGCATACTTGGTGTATCCATATTCTGCCAGGTACTCTGTCCCTGCTTTCACCTCTTGTATACTTCCCTTTAATATCTGATTTCTGTTGGGAACAAGTTTTTCATCCATGAAAGCCTCCTGCTACTCTTGCTTAACCTCCTCTCATTGGGATAGATCATTCTGGAGCTTGGGATAACCAGCTCCCTTCTGTCCTGGATTGTATCTCACGGGATTCTTCTAAGAAGATCCCAAGATCCCAAATTACAGGTTTGTTTTATGTGTGGTGCTCATTTTCAGGTATTTATTGCTACGCGACATTCAGGTGCAGTCTCCAGAATCACTTGCCACATCAAGAACTGACAGAATGATGCAAACTCATATAAATTTGTACAAAATGTTCTTGAGGGAATGTATAAAAATGGAAAATCTAATTTTGCACACTAGGTAAAAATGTCAACCTTTAATCACAGCTCTACCTGACTTCTTCTCAGATGCAGATTTTTTCTTTTCTCGTGTTTGTTTTTTTTTTTTTTTCCTCACTGTTAAGGATAGTTATATCTCATGTAAGGGAAAATCTTCAAGAAGATGGAGGTAAAGAATTCCAAGAAAAAAATTCATGTCATTTGTATATGTAAGAGAAGTTATAGGAATCAAGAAAGACAGAAATACAAGATCTGGCATACGCGGCTAAACACTAACTCAGTTTTAAATGTCCTAACTGTGTTTGCCTCAGGATTGTCTCTTTGCCAAGACCTCTCACAAAGAGCCTTGCCTTCATGTCAGTGTATTTTTAACTTGAGAGCATTTTGCAAATGCTGGCAACATTCTGTTATCCTCCCTTCTACCAGGTGGAAGGTTGTTTAATATTTTCTATCCCAGCTTTCAGCAAGTTCTCCATTATCTTGTGCTTGCAAGTGACATTCCCATGCATCTCTTAAAAGTGACTTTTACCCCCCTGACACCTTCCTTCCTTTTATTATCCTCACACAAATTCGACTGGTTAGACCACAAAGTAAAAGTTTTCTATTTTTCTTTTAACTATGGCATGGTGAAGTACGTCAAACTCTGATACTAACAGAGTGCGGGAGCCTTTTTTTGTCTGTTGAACAGTGTGAGGGTTGATGTTCAAGCCCATCATTTAATGAAGAAAAATACTGTCTTGCTTATGGCAAAATTAATGAATTGTCAATTTCTATTTATATTTTTTGTTGATAAAGGTTAAAAGCAAGAAAATACAGTGTTGTTGAAAACAAAATACAGTATTGATTCTGGGTTGCAACAGAGATAAGGAGGGTAATAGTTTCATGGTTATCTGTCTTTTCTGCTTTAGTCATGATGTTGAAGCACAACAATTTTTCATTAGATTCAACATCTCAGAAGACAGACCAGAAAGATAGCTTGCAGATGCCTGGCTGTACATTTTTCACCCAGTTCATCTCTCCTTCCTTCCATTTCTGCAATGAAACTCTCCATTCTGACAGTTGGCCCTGATTAAAACACCTCCCCCTCCTCAAAACCACAGAATTGATCATATTTTTCAATTGATTAATCAATTAGCCCAGTTTCTGAAGTCAGATTCTGACTTTACTAGGAATTTTAGAGACCACTTATTACCGTTGTTTCGCTTGTCTTCAGCTTGAAGATATTATTTCATGTAACAGACTGAATTAGATGACTCTTGGTTTTGTACTGTAGGCACTAGTTTCCAACAGGTTGCTGAATCTGAAGAGTTGGAATGAGTGATGTGAAGGAAGATGAGATGTTATCAGTAATCATGGTGAGAAAATCCACTCACTGAAAATCTTCTGTATTAAAGATGATGAAGGGCTGGAATTAAATGAGAAGCTAACAAGAGAGTAAAGAAGATAACCAGAATGAGACTCACTTGATTGCTTCTTTGCACGTGGTGTTTGTTTTTTAAATTTTCCTCCTTCAGTATAAGAGGACATTATGTTCAAGGATGTAACGTAGTATTGTTTTTTGGCCAGATAGTCTCCCCTGTTTTGAAAGAAATGTGTTTAAACAGTGTAAAATGGGTTACATGGTGAAATACTTTGTTTACAGATAATATTTTTGGCTCCTCTGAGAGCTGAATTAAAATGAATAAAGTAAGACAGAAATTCAAAACAAGAATACTGAGTTCAGCTTTGGAATCATGCCAGCTGAACGCAATTAAATAGATTAGGACCTAAGAAGAAGACACTAAAAGTTCACTATAGATGCCAACCAAAAGAACAAGAAAGGGCAAGGTATAACCAAGGGAGATTATACAGAAAAGAGGGAGAAAGAGAAAGAGTATTGGAAGATGAAAAACCTTAGAAGTGGCAAAGGCAGGCAATCACTAAGGAAAACGAGAAATCTCTAAGGTGGGTTAGAAATGCTTGGAAACTATTCTGAGAATAAAAATACTGTGTAAATGCCCTTATATTCATAATGTAGGAGGTAGTTAGTAACCCAAGTAAAAATAAGTTCAGCAAAATGAAGGGGTCGGAGCTTGCAGCCTGGGAAGAGGCACAGGGGACGTGTCAGAGAGGAAAGTGAGATGCTGAGAATGCACAACAGGATGCTGGTTTTTTTGGACCTGCCATATGCAATTTCAAATAAAGGACCTGTCAATTCTTGTCTTAAAATGTTTGTTTTTTTCAGATTCTCTTTTTCATACTCATTAACATTTGTTTTCTCAAATATTTAAAATATGTCTAAAGAAAACTTGTAGTGCTAAGGAGGAAAATATATTCTTTAGTTAAATTATAAAAGTAATTTTCATGAGTTATGGGTAACGAAATTACATGATTAAATATTATTTAATCGTATATGACAGAATCGGAATCCCCAGTGAGCAAAAGATAATTTTCAATAGTTATATGACTTTCTTGCCTGTTTCCCTTTCGCCTTGATTTTCTAAATAGATTTAAGTGCTTTGGACTAGTTTTACTCATCACTTAATGGAACAAGAGTAGCAGAGAGGCCAAGTGATCTTGTTATGAATCCAGAATATGAGCCTGTGCCAAAAATTGAACCCAGTTTTCTGGAATGCTAATGGGTAACTATTCATTTAGGCTGGACTATTAAAAAAAAAAAAAAAAAAGACCGTTGCAAAGATCCATGAGTACTTCTGGAAATAGGTGCTGGCCTTGCTTAGTCACATAGGCTTGCTATCTTGGGGAAAGATTATTGATAGTTATTTTACATCTTATTTGTCACTGGAGATTTTGATTAAAAACACAGCTATAATTTCGACATGACCATTTGCTAGATTAGCAAGGTGCTTGGTAAGCAAAGTTATAATAATTGTAAATTGCCATGTGTTTCTAACTAGTTCCATATTCTGATTTGCGAGTACCTTCGGCAGAACACTTTTCCGTTAACAAATATCTCCAGGTAATAATTTTAATAACTTTTTAATGGATTTTTTTTCTTTAATATTTCAAAAATAATTTATTCAGGCTACTGCTCTGTTGTTAGAAGCATCATGAAGTGACATCATGTAGCTGCTGTGAGAATCTCTGCAATTTACAAAACTTGTGTTTCATTTTTGACTTGGAACAAAATCACATTTTTGAAAAATGTATTTTGACAGATGGGATTGCTCTGGAGCCAGCTATATTGAGTAGCAGAATGCCATGCAAATAAGTAGCTGAACAGTGCACACAGATGCAGGTACTGATGCACTAATAAACCACATTTCTGAAATATTATACAGAACATATAAGATGTTGACTGTCTGTTGATATTTTCTTATAGAATAATTTAGCACCATGGAATAGAATATTTCATTTGGAAGGGACCTATAATGATTATCTAGTCCAACTGTCTGAGCCTTTCAGGGCTGATCAAAAGTTAAAGCAAATTAAGAGCATTGTCCAAATGTCTCTTAAACACTGACAGTCTTGAGATACCGACCACCTCTCTGGGAAGCCTGTTCCAGTCTTTTACTACCCTCTTGGTAAAGAAATGCTTTCTACTGTCTTAAACTTCCCCTGGTGCAGCTTTGAACCATTCCCCTGTGCCTTGTCACTCGATACTGGGGAGAAGAGATCAGGAATAATAGTTTGATAATCTCACCAGTTGTGACATTATGAGACTATAGCAATAACATTGTAAAATTATTTTAATAACATTAGGTGGTAGCTTCAAAACTGAGTAAAAAGCTTGAGTATCTGCTTCTTAGGGTATTATCCCAAAACACTGAAATATTGACTTTCCAGAAAGACAGATCCTTTGATGTCTTTTACAAGATTTAACACCTATTGGAGCAGGTCAGTCTAAATCAAACTTATGAGCTTTACTCTGGTGTGAAAATGAAGTGGAATGAATGATTGCAACTTTCTTGTTAGAGTCCTCATATGATGACAATTTGCATTATAAACACTGTGTAGGGAATCTTTTTCTAGTAGTGCTTTGTGGACCTATGAACCTTTATGCATCATTCTCTCTTTCTGAGAGTTGTTTTGTGTCTTCCACTGTAGTACATAATAGTTTTTCACTGAATTAGCATAAAGATTTACTGAGGCTGTTCCAAGCTTACTGTGCTTTCGGTCTTGCCAGTCTACCTAGATTCTTTTTTTTGTTGTAGCAGGAATTTTGGTTTTGCAGATAATAGAAGGATCTTAACCCAGTCTTGAAGTACACTAAAAATATGGTAAATGAATACTGCTACTTTACTGTGTTTAATCAAGATTCAATAAGGAAGATGTGGCAACAAGCTGTTTTTTGTAATTGATAATAAGACAATTATCACCAGTACTAAATCCCAAGTATATAGATTATTCTTATACAGTTAAGTTGAGAGAAAACCTAAGTTGGTTTAATTGATACCACTATACTTCAAATGTGTTAAAGATAGTTACCATAGGATAGCTCTCTTTAATGTTCAGGCATAGTTTTCATAAATTACTGTACGGAGGTAAAAATAAATTCATGACATGGATCATTCATCACACATAATTTTATTCATACTGTCACCATTTAAACTTTTCCTTTGCAGAGCAGATAATAGGCAATCAGTCAGTAATTTAGGATGGCTTCTGTCCTGAATGATCAAAATTTCACATAAATGTCTAAGACTTCTTTCTTTAAAACAAAAAAGAATCCTTGTGAAATATAAATTTTCCTATCTCTTGGATGACAAGAATGGAAATACATGGGACTAAAATTTTAATTAAAAAATCCAATTGTGAAGTTGTTCAATACAGTATTACTATTTACTAGGCAAATATTATAATGTGGATTTCCAACAAGAAAATTCAGACCTAAAGAGAATATATATGTATAAATGTTCAAATCTTATTCAGGTTCCTTTTTCATTCAAGTTTCTTGTTAATTCAATTTCTCTGTGAAGACATCATTAAAAGCAAACACAACCACTTAATATGAATGGATTGCTATACTTACAGAGTTAACAAATAGACTTCAGTGAATTTAATCTGGGAAATAGTTGTCAACATGCATATGTGCTTGCGGATATGAAATGACAAAGCCCAACATGTGCTAAAAGGCTTAACGTGCTTTCACAGAGTGGGAGAAACGACTAAGGATATCTAACAATAATAGTTGCTGGAGAGGCAGTTGGTGAATGAGGATATCTTTGTTTTGTTCCAACCTCCTCTCTTGCATTTCCTCTTTCATTTCTGAATTGCCATCTCAGCTGTCAGCTCTTCACAGCTGGAAGTTGTCTTTTTGTGTGCACTTTTTGTACTGTGGGTCCTCATGATCTGTCAGATGACTCCGCACCTGCAGCTATGAGTGATTACAGATGGAATATGTATTAGGGCAAAAACACCTTCACGTCATAAGTAGCCATACTTTATTTAACTAGTTAGGTTTAATCATTCTGTGTTCACAGAAGTGTTGCACACATGCGTGCTGGTTTGGTAAGACCTGCATATTTTAATTTTTAGGCATGGACAGTAGCATATTCTTAGGTCTGGGTTCACCTCACTCAGCCTTAAGGTAGGAGCATAATCACATTGTCCCAATCAGTGAAGAAAGTTACATTCAGGTCTGATTCATATTTACATGTGCCGAATTGCTCCCTGGAAATGCTTTATTCATCATATGAGGAGTCAAAGTTGACTAGACTTCTAATATAAGCAAGTAAAATAAGCTGAAATCTGTCCAGGTCCTGCTGTACACACACATCTACTCCCCTTTTACCACTTTTTCTCCAACACAAAAATGAGACTGCAATAGGGAACACTGTGATACTCTAGCATTTGGCATAAGACATGCTGAGCAAACTTCCCCCTTTCGTGAAGGTTGCATTTCTGAAGCATTTCTGTAAAATCATACTGTACTTTTAAGTGTCTGTGTGACTGGTCCTAGCATACGTGTGGTAGTAGATCTTAGTGGTGAATAATGGGAACCATCTTGCAAACTGGATTTCCTGTGGAACAAACTTTATGTCAGTAGTTTTCTCACTGCCTTTTCCTAAAATAAGGCAAGGAAAACCCAGCAGCTCGCTGGCAGAAAGTCAAAATGCCAATAGAAAATGAGTTAACACCAGTAAAAAGTGTGTATGGGCATCTTGAATATGATGCTGCATTTCCTATAGTATTTACAGTAGATGAATTAAGAAAAAAATATGTTTTAAATTTAAGATTAAGGTCATAAACCTCAGCCACTGCATTCAGTGCTTCTTCAGCAGTTCAGAAATAGGAATCCTAATTAGAAGTGAGCTAGGTGTCTGTGTTTAACACAAAATTTATTCCACATCTTAGATACTTATATATGACTATTGATTTTAATTGTATCTGTCAGAATTTAGTTGCTCATTCACACGTGTGATATACCTTAATCATTTGTAGGCAGGCACATGCCTCTTTAAGACTTTTTTGCTGTGTAGATAATATACTGCAGTTCCCTGGAGACCTTATATGCATATCACAAAAGCCAGCACAAACAGCAGGCTTGCTCATACCAAAACAAATGATTAATATTAATTCCTATACTCCACTTCTGTCAAATGTTTTGAAATCAGCAATTTTTTTTTTCATCCTGAGAGGACATAAAATAGGAATAACAGATTCTGGGATGTCTATGTAGGAGTCTACTTTTATGTCAGAGATTGCTATTTTTCAACTTACTTGCATAATAAAAGTGATGCATCAATGGGGTTTCTTTCCCCCTCATGTTTTACTCTAAACAGGTTTTCCCCATGTTTTTTCTTTAAGAAAACACACAAAAAAAGCACATGACATTACATAGTCACCGCAGATAAGTTATGATAACTATTACAGTATTTATTAAACAATATATATTTCAGATAATCAACAAAATTATGTTCCTGGCCATATTTTTATATAAAAACTAGTCATATGCCAAGACCATCTTATTCCCCATCTCCTTCATGGTACCTTGTTTCCTTTGTCTTTATTTGGAAATACCATCAGTGTTTGACTGAGATGAATAAAAGATGATGTACACTTGGTACTTGATAATAAAGGATTTGCACTTCATTAGAAGCTTTTCAGGAGCTAATTGGAACAAAAAGGCTGATCTTTAAATGTTCCAGTGAAAAGTTAGGTTATACTCACTAAATGACCATCTGGACAACTTCCCGAGCAGCACAAATGCAGTATTAAAATATGGATTTATTGTCATTATGATTTTAAAAATAAATAATCAATTAAGTTACGCTATCTTGTCTCAAAAAGGCTATATATAGTTCTCAGCTTGTCAGTGGTTCAATATAAATGGCAGAATCAATAACAGTGGAAGCACTAGAATTTGTTCCAGTTAGAATCTGAGTTTTTCTAATTATGACTGTTACTATGTAGTGGTTTTTTTTTTTTATTTTAAAGGTGAATTTAGTGACTTGGAATTCTCTTTTCTTTTTATAAACTCCTAAAATGTATACTAAACCAGTTTTATATTCATTTATGATTATATTTATGTTTTGAGGTCTAGAAACAACAGTGCTATACCCTTCAGAATTGCCCTAGTTCTTCTGTATTTAAATGTGATTTTCCAGAAGATTTTCACTAATGGAATTTTTCAGATACGTTTCTGTTTCTATAAAATGGTAT
>VWZK01021575.1:2318-12412 GCA_013396935.1 Baryphthengus martii | reverse complement strand
AAAAAAAAAAAAAAAAAGGTAAGCATGTGAGGAATTGAATTTACCTTGTGTGAATAAAGCCACATCTTAATTTCAAGTTGAAAAATCTGGTCCTTAGTCCCCATCATCTACCAAGAAGTGCATTGGTGAGCTGAAACTTAGTTCTTTTTTTCTGTGTTATTCTAGCAGTGACTGACTTGCCTGATATCTCTACTGATAATGCTTTTTTCTTTAATCTTTTTAAAAAGATCAAGTAGTATGTGTTCCCTGACCATGGAGTACTTCTCATATAGATGACTTCCATAAGGTATCTGATACAAAGTACTTCAAAACACTATGTAAATTTGGATTAATCCATTTAAAACATATATAAATTTTAAGAAATATCACATGATCATTAATTAAAAGTAATGCTTTAATGCATACAGAGTTTAAGTCAATACTGGATCCTGAATTCTTCAATACTCAGTTGTACAGATAGCTATACTACAATAAGGGAAAATCCTTAATTCTGTTCTCAGTTGTGAATTAGTCCCACTGCGAGTCAGTTCCTTATTTCAAGATCTCTGTATTGTTAATAGCTGCCAAGAGAGCTCGAAGTATTCACTGTTGACTTTTAGATCACAAATGCTTTCCTGAGAATTACGTGGGCATAGAGAATGGCGATTAAACTTTTAGCATAAGGCTGGACTTGTTAACACTTAGAGCAAACTCTTTATGCATGGTAATGGAATAAATATGGAGAATGAAAAGGGAGGATGAATGCTGAATAAGAAGAAATGTAATTGTTATTGTTTTTTTTTCCCCTAAAGTATAAACATACTAAATTATTCAGACCATAATAAGGGGAGGTAGCATATGAAATTATATCTCTAAATGCATCCATATTACAGTTGTGTGAAAGATATAAAAACTGAAAGCAAAACTCTTTAAAATAGCATACTGAGCACCTTAGAATATTTGTTAATCTATGGATTGGTTTAGTTCACATTCTTTTGTTCTTTTTCTTCCCACCATTAGAACAAAAAGCAATGCAAAAGTTTTTATAAAGTATTTGCATTACAGCATCTAGACAAACAGCTTAATTTTGCATGTTTCAGAATAGATTCAGTCAACAGACAACCTCTATTTCCAGATTAATTTTATATTTAGGATAATGCATATGGGGTAAACTGTTCAGGTAATGAAACCTCACCTTGTTGATTGGGATATTCTGTAGTCTCTACTGACCTGTTGCAGGATTTTTTTGTTGCAACCATGAAACCTGAAGGGAAGCTTTGACTACTACTGGAAATTTTGTGTCCCAATGACATAATGCAGGACAGTATGTAGTACAGAACTCTCCTTCCTGACCTGGCATGGGGGAAGGTCACTGCCATGTTTGTAAACCCTTATTTTATAGAATCTGTTTTAAGAGCTGCATAGTTTCAAATTACCTATGAAGTTTCACTGTAGTATAGCTGTGTTTTAGCCTTTCCTTATTTTCATATTCTTTTCAGATTGTCTTTCAGAAGAAAGGTTAAGGTTCAGAAATTTATCTGTACAGTCCTTGGTTTCTAACTTAACTTGTATTTTAAGTGCAGTTCTGCTTACAGATAGTAAGTTGGTGGTCAGAGAATATAATGATGGAAATAACGTCCAACAACTAAGGAAAACAACTGTAAATAGTTGGTGAGGATTTATTTTATTTTGTTTTTGTTCTTGAAACAGAACTTAAGGAATTAAAAATATGCCTGACAATTCATTACCATTATTAAAGAAATATGGCTTTCTGGTAGTTGGCATATCACCTCAATGAGTAGAACTTTGCCTTCTATCTGCTTGTTATATTTTCCTGTGGATCCTTGATGGGACCCGATCTCATAAGAACTCCCCAAACCATTAGAATATCGTTCTCTGAATGATGTCTCCCTCTGTCCTGGTTTTGGTTAGAACCAAAATCTGTTCAGTAATTTTCCTTTTCGGCTCAGTCTCTTCTAAGTGACTGTACTTTCTGAAGTTAACAGTGTATTTTCGCAGATAGTGTCTGTTTCCAGTAGTGATAATGCCTGATGTTTCGAGGTGCTACCAAGGATTGGTGTGCAGACCAAAGTCACTGCTAAATCTTGTGTACCACATTGTGGGTGCAGAAAGTAAAAGGCCATGTTTGCGGAGAGGAGTGAACAGGTCCAGTGACCCTAAACTCACCAATGAGGGATTCCACCCCATGTGTGTATGTCATATTCAGTATAAAGCTGAGGGACAACGAGGATCAAGCTCTCTTCTTCAATGTCTGGAATTTGAGGAGGATTCTGTCCATTGGGCCTTTAATCCCAATCCACGTGGTCCTGAATCCAGCTTCAGAATCCAGCTCCTGAATCGCTTCCCATCTGCCACTGAGTCCAGTCTGGGACTTCCCCAGTGCCTGCTCAATGGTGTCAATGGTGATGGTGAGGTAATTACCATCAGCAGGAGTTGAGTTCAATACTGGTTTTGTATATTTGTGTATATTCCCTTTTATTATTATTATTATTAAAGCTGTTCTAGCTTTCATTCTAGTTGAAGGTTTTATATGGTAATGTTTAATTAAAAAAAAAAGGGATACTTAAAGTAGCTTAGGTTTCTTTATTTTTTTAACAAAAGCATTACTCTTCTCTAATGTGTGATAGAACATTACCTAATCTAGAACAGATCAACTCAATTTTGGTGTTTATAAGAGCTCAGATAGTTTTTGCCCAGACTGATTCTACAAATGCTTATTTCAAAATGCAGATTTTGCTATTGAGAACAAGTGAGGAGGTAAACAATTTTTAGGACTGGGCCAATGACTTAAATACAGCAGATGAGAGATAGTTTGAATCCAGGGAAATTTATGAATTGAGCATATTTCCGCCAGGAATAAGGGTACCTAAGAGAATTTTTCCTTTTTACTCATGTTCTGATCTCTTCCTAACATCCTGTAATACACAACTGGAAAAGAAAAGGTGGACAGACCTTGTTCTGTTTTAATGCCTGTGTGTGTTAGAGTTCAAACGTGATGATGACTGCTAAGTAGAAAATACTAAGGTTTTTTTCCTCCCACTCTGTTGAACCCGTCTAAATGCTTTATACTCAGAAATAGTGCTTTCTAGAATGCCTTAAATACTTGCCTTTACATTAAATAACCTGTGTCCAAAGAGAGAAGTGTCATAAATCGAGATTGACGTTGTAATTCGAATAGTATTCACCATCTCTATATAGAGAGGAGACATGAGCAGCTTCCTAATAACCTTGTGAAGAAAGCTCACCCCCATCTGAAGGCTGCCTTGCTACAGCTATCCCTTTCAGCTGAGAGCCTTTTCCCCCACTTTACCTTTTTACTCTATTCTTGTTTGTATCTAAGGACTTCTATTAAGTGCTACTAAAATAAATTTATTAAAGTGATATTCTACTGCACTAATGGTGAAAGTTAACTTTCACTGCTCCCTGAAGGGGAAAGCATATCAGTAATTGAGGTGTTCTGTGAACCTTATGGTGATGTATGAAAGATGCCTTGAATTATTCAGTGTTCCTTGTTATGTTTCTCCTTGGTTTCTCTGTATGGCTGATGTCATTTGTAGAGGTGAGGTTTTCATTGTGTGGATAGAGCCCAGATTTGTGAAAAATAACTCCCTTTGTTAGTTTTGTTATGCCTAAGAGGTAGCATTTAGTGGCTGATATTTTCTATTTGTCCACCTTTTAGGATCTGAAATATCTGGAAAAATCAGAAAATGAATATTATTTTGTCAAACTTCCTACATTGACAAAAAAACTTACAGAACATTGAAATAATGCTGATGCTCGCAGTCCTTAGGGTAATTTAGTGCTGAGATCACAGAGAATGCTTAACAGAATAAGCATTCCCATTCTGTTTTATTTAAAATGACCTCTACATATAGGTACATCTATTTCCAAAAGTCTGCTCATTTACATTTCACACTTGAATGCACATCCGTAAAGACAATCTCTCATAAAAGTAAAATGCATGTATACATGAGCTTGGAGTTTTTATTTAAAACTCTCTTCTAGAGTTGCCAGTTTTCTCTTAGTTTGGTTAAATTANTTTTTTTATTTTTTTAAAAAAAAAAAAAAAAAAAAAAAAAAAAAAAAAAAAAGAAAAGAGAAGAAAGAAAAAGAAAAAAAGATATTTTATGTTAGTTCCTTAATCCATCAGCTATCTACTAGCAGGAGCACCAATTGCACCACCACAGATGTACTGTCTCTAAGTGCTGTAGGACAAGCTGGAAGAACAGCCCATTCTGGCAGAAGAGTATTTCATTATATTAATGTCATGAAAAAGCCTGTCATTTCTGTGGATATGATCTAGTTAGTTTTTTATTAGTCCTTCAGCTATGAATTCCCCATCCCACAGGCTAATGAATTCTCTTTTAAACTTTAAATAGTTATGTAATGTTTATATCACAAATTACATTTAAAATGTTTTTTTTCAAATACTGTCAGTCAGTACCAATCCCACTAAGGTGAACAGCAATATGGCCTCAAACTGATACTGAGCAAAAGGAAATGTGCAATTACTTTTTAAATTGTTTGTCGCCTTGCTTGTTGCTGATCTTATCATAGGTGGAGTAAATGTATTTTTCTGCTTCGTCAAGGAAGGAAGATGTCATTATATTCTTGTAGACCTTAAAGAACCATGAAGGAATGCTTTGTTCATCTTCAAAAAAATGCAGAAAACACCCTTCTATATATTGAGACATTTTTCACTTCTGTGTAATTTTCTGAGCACCTGGAGGAGAAGGGCAGCTGACCCACTGGCATATATGTATTCTAATTTTGGCTGAGATAAAGTCAATTTTCTGTAGCTGGTACAGTGCTGTGTTTTGGATTTAGTGTGAGAATAATGTTGATGACACACTGAAGTTTTAGTTGTTGCTAAACAGTGGTCATGCTAAGTCAAGCGGTTTTCAGCTTCTCATGCACTGCCAGTGAGAAGGCTGGAGGGGTACAAGATGTTGGGAGGGGATACAGCCAAGAGAGCTGACCCAAACAGGCCAACAGAATATTCCATGCCATAGGATGTCATGACCAGTATATAAACTGGGGGGAAGGTTGGTGGGGGACTGCTGATCAGGAACCGACTGGACATTGGTTGGCAAGTGGTGAACGTCTGCATTATGCATAACTTGTTTTGTATATTCTAATTCTTTTATCTTATTATTATCATCATTATCAGTATTATTATTTTCTTAATTTTTGTCCTTTGAACTGTCCTTATGTCAACCCACAAGTTTCACTGTATTTCAATTCTCTTCCCCATCTCACTGTGTACTTAGTGGGTGGCTGGGGTTAAATCTTGACAACATGACAGAGAGGGCCAAATTTTATTGTTTTTTATTACCTACCCTGGTATCTCCTTCAAACATAAGAAATCATGCTGATCCGAAAGCTGGATATTTCCCAGATGAGGAAAAAAATCACTTTTGCCTCTTGGTAGACAAAAATATTTCTTGCTGTATAATTAAGCATATTCATTGGTTCATACAAGATTGTTATAATTGAGTCTTAATTCTAGCTTTTCAAGGTCACCTTGGTCCCTAGTGGAGAATTGCAGTGAAAGCCAAGAGACTGAGACACTATTACCAGATTCTGCCACTGACCTGCTTTTGCAAATTATCTCACATTTTTCTTTATTTCTCTTTTTCATATGTGTGTGGATATTTTTACTGTACATTCTCTCACAATACTATCTCCAGGCTGGGTTTGGACTCCTCTCCTACCTGGAGCATCTAATGAGAATAAAAGAAGTGAGAAGATGCAGACATATGAAGAGATGTTTGCATTTTGTATTAATGGTTAATAGATAAACTTTTGTGAAACAGAAAAAAAGCATAAAATCCATCAATTTGGATAAAAACCAGTCATGGTTCAAAGAAATTCTCCTCAAGTAAATGGTGTAAAGTAACATTTTGTAATAGCCTACAATGGCAGTCTGATTTTATTATTATTTTTTACTCTTAAATAACACATTTTTTTTAACATTGTACATCTTATTATTACAGGCTTTATTGAATTAATAGTGAACTTTCTGCCCAGTTCATGGCTCCATCTAGAGCAATGATTTAGTTTTGTTGATATAGCAATAACATAAAGGTGATGTGGAAAGCTGTAGTTGTGTCATATCTACTGATACTAGTGTAAATTGCTTAACTAATGCCCTATATGCAAGGTTGGGAGTGTCCCCCTAGACTTTGAGACCTTACCAGAACAAATTCTGAATCAAACAATTCACAATACAACATGTGCAGGAATTCAAAGCTTTAATAAATTCTTTGTTATTTTTGTATAGTCAAGCAGAAAAGGAATAGAGCTTTTGGGACAAAAGCTAATAGAAAACCCAAGACATATGTGCATATCTTTGAACCTAAGAAAATAAAAGTTGAAACTACCCCTTATCCAGAGAGATGTAAATGAAGTTCTGAACAAAAATGCAGCTCTTCCATCTTATAAATGTCTCTACAATTCTAACTATCATATTAGCAAGGTTTCAATCTGCAAGTCTCATAAAAAAGTAAAGGACAGACTGTTATTATGGTTCATTCCATGTGCGATGGCTGCATGGGCCTCATTCAGTAATTCACAACCTCTGTCGTACGTACTGCTTTTTATTTACCAGGGAACTATCATGAATGCTTTTCCCTTCGGCAGTAGGGTTACAGCTTCTGGTACCTGTCTGACACTGGCACTTTAGATGTTTATCCTAGAGGAAAAATGTGTCCCAAAATGTTCCAGTATTGTAAATGAAAGTAAATTCTACTGGGCAGCTTTACAGGAGCCAAGTTCTAGTGGAAAAAAAAAAAAATAAAAAAATTGCAGGCTATTTTTACAAAAGTAGAAAGTAGTTTTCAAATATTTCTGTGTCTCTAAGTCCTAAGGCTGCAGAGAGCATACTACCATGTAATATTTCCATTTTATAATGGAAATACAGGAAAATATTTTTTTAAAGAAATTATTTCCTTCCCTATACTTTTCCATTTACTTTTTTCTGAGACACACTGTTACATTTTTAATGAAGTATCATTATGCAATCTACTAACACAGGTCTATAGGAATTTTAGGACAATCATCTTTGATTATGGATATTATTTTTTTCTTAATCATTCTGCATGCCTAAGAAAAACTTCAAATCTGAAGGTGTTTATTGATTATTATTTGTGGTCTTTTATGAAACACCTCTGCTTGAAAATACTCATTGTGATAATTAGCATCCTCTCTGTTTTGTAAAGCAACTGTGGGAAATCGAGGAACTCTGGCATTCCTCTCCAATTCCTGCTTTTCCAATCTGGATTTAAACTTTTGAAAATAATAACATATGCATATGACTATCTGCACATAGGTAGCTCAATACAGAAAATTAGCGCGAGGCTTTCAAGTTTAACAGTGTTACCATTTTAATGACAATCCATTGTAAACAGATGAAGAAACTAAGGCAGAAGACCTAGGATTCAAAAACTTAGAGTTGGCATTTCGGTTCAAATTAGAATTTCTGAGTAAAATTGCTTTGTTAGGAGACTGATGTACTTAGTAAATCAAAGGAACTTTTGAAGCATGATTTGACATGAGGAGCAATGTGTTAATATTCTGACTTCACACAGCACAAAAATGTCAGTTATTAAAATGGTGTTGATTATATTTCACAGCTGCTTATGCCGATTCAAGTGAAAAGAGTTATGGGAAATTATTCCAGAAGGTAAAACTGGCTGCGTTGGTACCTTTTTAACCATTTTAAGCCACTACAAACAAAGGAGTTGTCAAGAATAAAAACAGATTGTGAATAACGTGTGAATTGAATATAGATGGATTGTTTAAGATATATTTTAATACAGATGCTTAATTATGACAGTGATAAGCACTATAAAAATTTCTAAAAACTAATATAATGCACTTGCAATAATAATGTAATTAAAATCTTGTGGGGATGAGACCATTGATCATGTTCTAGAGATAAAATTTCTGCATTTGAAACCCTACATTCTCTACTGAGGTCTTAATTTAGATTATAGCGAAGTGCTCGGGAGGTCATGAAACTCCCGTTTGACTCCTGATAATAAAAGAATAATTTCTATCTGCTTTCCAGAGTATGATAAGTGTGGCTCAAGGTTTGAGTAGCCTTCACAGTGCCTTATCTGCTAAGTACTTTTATTTCATTAACACAACGATACATAAATTCTGGCGTGAAATAAAACTTGGTAATTGTCATAATCCAGCAAGTAGTTTACAGTGCATATACTTTTGGGAAGAAGGAATAAAAAGTGTGGAAAAATATTTTCTGTCACTGAAGTATGAAAAATATAGCTATTATGTAATCCACAGCCTTAATTTTAGGTTGATCAGATAAGTATTCTTTAAAACAACTGTTGAGAAAGACCACTCATTTTATGTGCGGCTCTTTCTACTCTTTGAATACTTAGTATTGAGCTGTTTAAAAAGCATCTATTGGATAAACTCTGGTTTGTAGCATCTACAGCACAATTTGTAACTTGGTAGATCCAATTCTTTGATTAAATTCTTAACAGATCTAAAGAATTATTCATCCTGTACTCTTCAAATGTTGGAGGAACCTGCTAATGTATAGCAGCATATTTCCTTCTTCCGGGTGTAACTGTATGCATGTACAATGGCCCAAAATTAAAAAGTCATTTAATCAGCAGATTAGTTGTTCTATTGGCTCTTTTTTTCTTTTCTTTTTTTCTTTTTTTTTCTTCCATTAACCAGAAATCTCTACAGAGGGAGATTAATGAGAACTCTGTAATTATAAACTGAAACTGATAACAGCTCCAGTCACATATTCAGGTAATGATCTTGCCAAAAGCTTATCAATAATTCATGTGTTAAGAGAAAGGTAGTTATTAGATATGAATGTATTTTAAGAATAGTTGAGATATTATCATAGCTTCTCATAAAGGTATAGATGAAGTCTGAAAAGAGGATGTTCAAGTTGGCAGGGTCAGGAACAAAACATCAATTTGAGTTGTAGCAACACTAAATGAAGATAAGTTGCAAGGCAAGAAAAGGGATGGGAAAAACTTCCATTTTCCTCTCGGCTGTCATCACTGACAAGATAAAATGGTAGGCGATATTGTGACGAAAGTCTACAAGAGGGAGATGCAGAAGTTCTGAAAAAAGCTCTGGAAAATAACATGAATGTTCTAAAAATGTTTCTGACTTTGGAAAGTGTTTTCTTTAATCCTCTGGAAGCAGAAGAGTAGAGTCTGAAAAGTGAAGACAGAAATTCCTGTCTGTGCTCTGAGGAAAAGAGAGCAGATGGACAAATTCAATGAGCAGTCATGTCCACCCTGTTACATGAGGCTCTTCTGCCTTATTTTTCTTGTGCCTGTTTTTTCTTGGCAAAGTGCAGAAAAAAAGATGTTGGTTACACCCAAATTTATTAGTCATATTTTAATTAATTAGAAGAATAGCTATGCTTGAGTCTGCCCAAAGGATCTATCTTGTTCAATGTCCCACCTGGCAGGTGGGAGTTGTACCAAAACCGAGAACACATATGTGATAGAAATGTCCCAGTCCCCAGCTTTTCAGCTAAGAGAATTAGTCTGGTTAAAAACAATTGATTTATTCATTGTTTTTCTAATCTTATTTCACTTTTACCTCTTTTTTTTTTCCCCTCATTTTATTATTTTCATACTGCTATCTCTATATTAAGATTCCCCATAATGGTTCAGAGAAGATTCCTTTTTATTCAGCTCTCCAATGGTGTTTTTTGCTTTATGCCTTTATTTTTCTTATCCCTGCTTCCTTTTTATTGATTACTTTTCTTCTAAATTAGGCTGACATTAGCATATTTACCCTAGCTGGATTTTATTTACATTTCTTTGATCTTCAGAGTTTCTTGAAAAACTGATAGGAACTGGTTTCCAGTTAGTGTTAGAAGGTGAATTTATTACTTTGCTCATTATACTCAAGAGGAGTTTCTCTTTCAATCTATCTTCCCACACACACTTTCTTCTCTCTTTTTTTTTCTTTTTCTCTCTTTTTTTTTCTTTTTCTCTCTTTTTTTTTCTTTTTCTCTCTTTTTTTTTTTTTTTCTTTCTTTTTTTTTTTTTTTCTCTCTTTTTTTTTTTTTTTTTTTTTTTTTTTTTTTT
>VWZK01021574.1:188504-236116 GCA_013396935.1 Baryphthengus martii | reverse complement strand
TGTCCAGGCCTGTGCCAGGCTGCCCAGGGCAGGGCTGGAGTCCCCCTGATCCCTGGAGGGGTTTCCAAGCCATGGAGATATGGTGCTGAGGGACAGGGCTCAGTAGTGCCCTGGCAGGGATGGGTTAACAGTTGGACTTGATGATCTTAAAGGTCTTTTCCAACCAGAATCCTCTGATCACCATTCACAGCCTCATTTTCTGTCAAGGGCTCCTAAACCACACACACACTGTGCACACAGCTGGTGGCAACAAACTCTTGTACGGGCTCCATCATCTTCACTACAGACCTACCCAGACACCTTCACACCAATGAGGCAAATGGAGCAACAGCTCCTTGGCTTTCATGGAGGGAAAAAAAAAAGTCATTTTAAAATGCAAACCAGGTATCCATCACACTCTTCTTGTCGAACAGGGAAAGGTGGTCACCCAGGACGCCTGGTTTGGGGGCGGCTGAGCACCCACAACACCGATGACAGAAATCCAACCGGTTCCACAGATGGCTGAGCACTTTTTGCACAGAATGTTTGTAGCCACAAGATTGATTTTGATCTCCAAGACTAAAGAAACATCAAAGGGAAATACGGAGCAAAGAAAGATCAAAGGGAAAAGGGGGGCACATGGCAGCACTCTTCGAACAAGCAGGGGCTGATGGAGACCGGTTTATAAATATTCAGGATAAATATTGTACCAGCTCCGTGCAGGCGTCGCTAACAGCTCCCCTCATCCCAGCTCTGCTCCCCTCGGACGCTCCCCCACCATCGGGCCTCAGGCTTCGCCACACCTCAGGCTGAAGGTGACGTTCCGTAGGCTGCTCCGGGTCGTGTCTCATCGAGTGGGCTTCTTCCCCTGTCCACCTGCTGCCCAGTTAAGGCTGGGGCTGGGCAATCCCGCCCAGATGGGATTTCAGGGTGGTGATGGGTTTCTAAAGACAGAGGGAGACCAAGGCCCTGAGCAAAAGCAAGGTATGTGCAGTAAAAATGAGCAGTAGCCCAGGATGAAAATGAAAGGACAGTTATTACAAAATGCCAAGAAAAAAAGAAACCATGAAAGAGCAAATCTTGAAGGCACAAGGCTTTACAAAGCTCCCCATTAAGAATTTCCCACAGCGTGTAAAATTAATTTTGATTTATCTTCTGCATTGTTTACAGAAGCAACTGAAGAGCTGTGTGTGTGTCTTTGTGTGTAGAGCCTCATTAAAAAACCCACTGTTTCAGGTGAGCGCCCACCAGCTTGGAAAAGCTGTTTCCAGTCACGTTCTCCAAGCTCAACCTTTAAGGACCCGAATTATTTCTAAATAACTCGTTTGTAAATCCGCTAAATGACTCAAACCTGAAATTGCAGCCTCCTCACAGAACCACCACCACCAGTAGCTCCTCTGGCCAGCTAGATTTTACAAGCAAGTTTATAAAACGAGGGTCCAGTGACAACCTAATAATTCTATACAGAAAATGCTTCTGTTTTCCCCACCACGCCAGAAAAGAGAACCTTGAGACTTTGAAACAAGCAGGAGATGCGACAGCGGCAAATCGGTCTCTGTTAAAAGCCGAATACCCAGGAAGGAAAATAACATCAGAAAAAGCGTATCTGTGCATATATAATATAGTTTTTATAGTCAGGAGCTTTCATGAGATGCAGAAATTTGACTCACCGTGGTAATTAAAATGTTCTGTAACGGTGGTAATTACCACATCAGGTAAGGCACAATGGATGGCAGCGCGCACCGACAATAGGGCTGGTATTTAAAAGCTTCGTTTTCATTTTTTTGCGGCTTTTGCAGAGTTTAAGCAGCTTCCCCCTGCCCGTGGAGCACGAATTTTTAAAGCGGTACAAGGTGTAGCGGCACAGCCCGAGCTCCTTCGCAGAATATACGGGTATTTTTGTTACCTTCTCTGCCCCTATGCTCCAGAGCACCTAATGACTTGCAGAGAGGGTCTCTCAACCCTCCCACATCACCGAGCACCTGCCTCCAGACACAAAATCTCAGTAAACTGCTGGAAACCAACCCAGAACATCCCAACTGCTGTGAAATGGTAGACACACAGACTCCTAGAATAGCTGGGGTTGGAAGGGACCTTCAAGATCATCCAATTCCAACTCCTCTGCCACGGGCAGAGACACCTCCCACTAGAGCAGGTTGCTCAGAGCCCTATCCAACCTGGCCTTGAACACTTCCAGGGATGGAACATCCACAGCTTCCTTGGGTAACCTGTTCCAGTGTCTCACCACTCTCAGAGTGAAGAGCTTCTTCCTAATTTCTGACCTAAATCTCCTCTCTTCCAGTTTGAAGCCAGCACTCCTTGTCCTATCACTGCAAGCCCTTGTAAAAAGTCCGTCCCACATCTTTCTGACAGCGCCCTTGAAGTACTGAGAGGCCACAAGAAGGTCTCCCCGGAGCCTTCTCCTCTCCAGCAGGCAAATGACAAAGCCCCTTCCCTCTGCAAATGCGGCACACAGACCCCAGGAATGCCAAAATCTACCTTCTGAGGGGGCAGGACCGGCGTGTTAAAACCTCTATCAAACCAAAGTAACATAAGGCATCAGACTATTCCTACAATTTGGAGAATTTTGTAGTTTGGAGACTTTGCAGAGCGTTTTCAGTACTAGAGAACCACAAATTATCTCCCATTTCTTGGATCGAACTCTGATGTCATGCCTGGAAAAAGCACCCGACCCTGTCCATTCTCTCCACCTTCCCCAGTTTCAATTAGGCCTTTGCAGACTCTTCCAGCAACAAAATCAGCCCTTTCACTTTGGAAAGGGGCAATAAAGATGATGGATGCTTTTTGGAGTTTATTTTCGACACGTCCATAAACATCCCCCTAATGGCTTATCACAGCTGATGAGCAGTTTTGCAAAGCCAACTGCTGTTGACTGAAAATATCTGACAATTTTTTTTTTCTCCCAAACATGCTGTACAGAAGGAATTATTTATATTTGAATAGCTCTTTCCTCTGATCATGAAAGCTACATATTTGCGACACTTAATGCTGGGACCAGGCGCCGTTAATGAGCTTTTATTAAGAAATCCTATTTTCATCCCTCTCAACTCTAGTCCTTCTTCTCCAGGGAGGTAGCTCTAGATGCTTATCTGGCAGAGTTTATTTTCTCCTCCACAGTAAGGTAATTAAATCACTGTACCAAATTCAAGGGAAGAGCTGAGGCATCACCCGCTTGATTTTTCTCTCTCCAGACCTACCGAACATGCTACGACCAGGATGTTCCCAAAGGCAAACTAGTTCAGTCCTGATTTCCTCTTCTCCTTGTTAAGGACCATAAGGTCTGAACACAGGTGTAGTTTGAAAGCTGCCTCTGGGTTTTGTTCAGGGTTTTTAAAATTATTAGTATTCTATTTTTAAAACATGCGTTGCAATCTTTCTACCTCTAAACAAAGTCATACTAGAGAGGAAATGAAACGTCCCCGGATTTTAGTGTTCAAGAGGCACTTCAGAGGGAGAAAAAGGTGCATCATCCAGACAGACCATAGAACAGAGGAGGTTCCACCTCGACAGCAGGAGAAACTTGTTTACTGGGAGGGTGATAGAGCCTGGCCCAGGCTGCCCAGAGAGGTGGGGGAGTCTCCTTCTCTGGAGACTTTCCAACACCCCCTGGATCTGTTCCTGTGTGTCCTGCCCTGGGTGATCCTGCTCTGGCAGGGGGGGTTGGACTCAATCCCCAGAGGTCCTTTCCAGTCCCTACCATTCTGTGATTCTATGACCATTGTTTCTAGCGATACCTGGATTTCTGGGAGTGAAGAAAAAGGGAAAACCAGCAGGAGGACGCTGCAAAATGTTTCTGAGCAACTTCCACCACAGGCTGGATTCTCAGAAGGCAAAGACAAGTGCACAGCCTGAGAAAACCATGATCTCCCAGCTCTCTGCTCCAGAGCATCCCCTGCCTGGGAGGGACATGGTCACCCAGAGCAGAAATGTGCCTTTCTGTCCTCCAAATACAAAGAATATAAATAATACCTGGCACTCTGAATTTTATCACGCCTTTAACTATTTGTTTCCTTGCTTTTAGAGGCTGGGTTTAGGAAGCAATGGGAAAGGCAAGCAGGCTGCTGTCACTAAGCAACCTAAAACGGGGTTTGGAACAAAGATCTTTATTTCTGGAGCCATTTAATAGTGGTGGCTGACAAGGAATGAGGTGTTTGGTGCAAGCTCCAACCCCTAGTGCTGCTGATCCCAGGGCTGCAGCTTTTCACCCGCACCTATACCTCCTCAACTTTATGGTAAAGAGCACGAAGGACAGAAAGAAAGAAAAAAAAAAAGACATTATTTTGTGCCTGTGTTTTAGTTGACCCTAGTCAGGCCAGCCCTGGCACACAATCCTGCTGGTTTCCTTATCCATAATCCACAATTGTGGATGAAAAATGAAAATATCCAAGAAAAAAAAAAATCCACCTGCTATGCTCCTTGAGCTGTGCCCAGCTCTGCTCCATCCTCCTCCACCAGAGAAGGGAGACCCGACATGTCTTGCATCTAGGCATGAAAACTGGCTCCCTCCGGGTCCCATCCTGCGTTTCCCACCAGGTGGGAGAGTCAAGAGCCTCTGCTGACTGCAGTGGATCTTCCTCTTGCCTGAGCTGGGACACATTTAATTACTGCCAGCTTTAATTACCATCCCAGCCTCCCAAAGGGCTTTCAACCTCTCTCAGTTTTCACATCTCATTCCTACCAGCTCGTCGCTGCTCTGGTGTGCGTGGTGGTGGCTGCAGAAGCTCCCTGACACCTCCAGGCTGGAGCAGAAAGAACTGAAAATTCACATAAAAGTGAATGAAATTGAACCTCATTAAACTGGAAATTTGTGCCTGCTGTCTGCTCTTCACTGTGGATCAATTCTGTTTTAACGGGTTGTGTAAAACCAATTATCCATCATAAATTTCTTGTTGAGCACCTGCTAGAAACAAAATCCTGCCCTTTTCTGCTTGTATCTTATCATAGAATGTTAGGGGTTGGAAGGGACCTCTGGAGATCAGCAAGTCCAACCCCTCTGCCAGAGCAGGATCCCCCAGGGCAGGACACACAGCAACAGATCCAGGGGGGGTTGGAAAGTCTCCAGAGAAGGAGACTCCACCACCTCTCTGGGCAGCCTGGGCCAGGCTCTGTCACCCTCCCACCAAAGAAGTTTCTCCTCCTATTGAGGTGGAACTTCCAATGCTCCAGTTTGTGCCCATTGCCCCTTGTCCCATCACAAGGTCAACGTCTTAAGGTCAACGTCTTTACTTATATCCCTGGCAAATCAAGATACCTTGCTAAAAAGTTAACACGGGCAGGAGAGCATGAAAAACAAAGAAAACTGAAAAAACGGAACTAAAGAATCCCCAGCAATTATAACAGCTAAAGAGTCAGATTTACCTTCTGGATATTCTTCTGCAAGGAAACAGATTCAAGATGACTTTTACCTCTTTAAGTCCCATTAATCAAACTGAACCTCTCAAAGAGCAATGAGAGAATGTAAAATAAATGCCATAATGCTGCAGGACACTGCCTCGAATCAAAGCCTAATACTCTAATTCAAGTTATTATTATTATTACAGCCAAGTTTCTCCCACCGTTTCGGTAAAACAATTTTCACGTGTGGCACATTTTGATTATCTTTGATGGAAATTGTTAAAGGTGCATAAGCAATCAATGATCTTTATCAAAAATAACTCTAAGATCAGAAGTTAGCAGCTGAAGTAATTTCGCTAGCAAGCATTAGCTCACTGTGCTTTGTCAAGATGTAACAAAGGTAAATTTTACGCTCATTTATCCACATATATCTAGATACGCTCATGGGGGATCCAAGATTTCTTGTAGTGTCTTGGGTAGCTAACATCTGAGAGCTCTGCCACGAATTTATATGCTTTTTGAGTCTAGTTCATTCTCTGTGACGACTGCTGGCTGCCTGCAGGACGTGGGATAAAGGCGACATTTGACTTCAGGTGAGAAATTTGGAATTGTCTGGCTTCACTAGGAAGTTTTCAGGTGTGGCACTTGAAGAATATTAACCATCTCACTAGTAAACCCAACTGTGACCAGCAGCTTTGATGGTGGCTAAGTGACACCAAGGCTATATCTCATCGACAAGCACGATTTCCTCAGCCAACAGGATGGTAAAACCTACCTGATTTTCATCTCCACAGTACCAGTTTCTGGCCAAACTGCTAATATTCTTTAGCTGCCTCTCTCTGGCAGCCAAGACCCAGCCTCATAGGGAATAATCCTTCTAACAGAAGATTTCTACTTTTGAAGTTTTAGCTTGGTCAATAGTGGGGTTGGAAAACATGCTTTTTAAGCGTTGGATTCAGATAGTTTCAATTGAAGAGTCAAATAGGAAAAAGGTTATGGTTAAATGCTTGGATCAGAACCTGGAAAGAGGGACCAGAACAGGACAATGCAAGCACACCCCCGAACCTGGAGTACAAAGCAAGTGAGCAAAATTATCGTTAGAAACAGTATCAAGCTCATTCTCAAGTGTTATTTTATTTTTGCAATCATATCATTTTATTACTGGAGTTTTATATGTCAATGAACTCCCGTAATTGCCAGGCAATTTCGCAAGCCTTGGGGAAGCAGCACCCTGTCCACAGATGACCAAGCACGAGGACAGCTTTCCCAGAACCGCCGTGAATCACCAAACGGACTCATTTTTAAGTGCACAGCAGGAAGTCCTTTTGGGACACATCCAAGTCCTCTTTACTGGAGTTTTCATTAAAGAAGATCCAAGCCCCTTTGAAACTAGCACGAGTCTTTCTGTTGACTTTGATGGGCATTGGGTGAGACTCATGGTGCTGCACAGAGCGAAAACGTAGCGTCAAACCAATTCAGTTTGCTTAAATTAATTTGCCCCACCATAACAAAGCAGATTTCCAGAGAACTCCACTTGCTCCTTTCCCCTGTGCACATTTTCCTTGGTTCAACGTGAAAAAAACTCTACAGCACTTTATAGGCTCAGCCAAACCAGGGGCTGGCAACACCTTAAAGGCTTTACCGACAGTCTCCTGACACCACGGTTCAAAAGCTCCCTCAACACCCTGTGTGAAAGAAATCACAGGTCAAAAATTAGACAGCTTACAATTTATTCTTCCCTCCTATTCGCTTTTGCCCTTCAAAAGAACTCAATGCTGGGGAGTTGACAAATAAAGATAAATTACCCTTCTGCGGTGTTCTCTCTAACTAAGCCATTGTAGTGATTAAATGAGCCTTAGAAGCCAAATTCAGCTTTGATAGCTAAAATTGGGAGGAATTTGCTGCCTTTTTACAAATACAAAGCTCACAATTTCTGAGTATAAAGGGCTGAATTCAAGAATTTTTCTGGGTTTAGCATTTTGGGGAAGTCAGACACATGTTTGTTCTAATAGATACGGTCACATACAGTAGGTACCCAGACATCTCTAAATACCATTATGTATATACATATATATATAAAAAAATAAATTCCCTTGTATGACCTGTCTCCATCCCCAGAGAGGTTTTCAAGCTGTGGAGATGCGGTGCTGAGGGACATGGGTTAGCGGTGCCCCGGCAGTGCTGGAGGAACGGGTGGACTCGATCTTAAAGGCGTCTTCCAACCAAAACAATTATTCTATGACTCAAGCCTCCTCCTTATCGTTTAAGAAAAACGTCAAGAACAACTGAAAATACCAAAAAAAAAGAGTTGACAGAGAGAAACTAGAAAAAGTTCAGCCTCATTTAGCAAGATGACCACCAGGAGATGGGTCAATTACAGTAAATCACCTTGATTATTTTCAGGAAAACACAGCACTGGAGGTTTCTTAAGTCTCACACTGGAAGGTGCAAGAGGGATAAATGACTGGGTGCCAAGAAACTGAAACGAGAACATCCTAACGAGCTAAATCAGTGCGGATAACACCAGGGTGAGAAGCAGCCAGCCCGCTATCGCTCCGCGTTTCAGAACCAAGACTGGATTCCTCTCGGGAAGAGATGTATTTATATGTACAGCTGTTAATGTTCTCCACAAACTAAGATATGACTTAAATGTGCTGAAGAATGCCAAGACAGACAACAGATCCGTAAGGAAAATATTGCTGAAAAGAAATAAAGGCACCTAATATTCGTGGCACGACAAAGTTACCAGAACGAGAACTACCAGATGTATTAGTGTCAGAGCATCCTTCTGTCCCGCCAACGTTTGCTTCTCTCTGAGACTTCCCAGGAGGGCAGATCCAGAGGATGGGGCCATTCTTACTTCCAGCAGTTTATCTGGATATCAACTTTAAACCCAATCCAAAGCCCATAACGGGCAACGGGTTTCATGATTTCTGTAGAACGAGACATAAATGAGTTTTAACTCTGGAATTTTCAGATTCCAGCAGCATAGATTCACTTTATACAGGGGAGGGGTAAAAAAAAAAAAAAGCAAGCACGTCTACACAGACCACTTTAAGGAGAAGAAAGAAAGAAAAAAAAGTAATTGTACATCTGCATGGTTCATTAAGAATGAAATGCAGCAAGGTTTAGGAGCTGTGCCAGTAAAACACAGGGGCTTCTTCTATTCCAGAAAAATCAGAATTTTATCCAAGCAGTGAAAAATAGATGCTGTGTTTGCAGCCTGAGGTTTGATAAAAGACAAGTTTAATTATCCTCTTTTTTAGCCTGAATTCTGTTGGCACTGAAGGTATATAGAGGAAAAACACATAAAAAAAGAAGATATTAACCCCCCACACTTTTGCCCATTCCAACAATTCTTATAACTCATTAGGTAGGCTCTGCTGCACTGTTGCTGGTAATCGGGTTCAGAGTTTGTGTCACTATTCTAATGGGTTATTGATCACTGAACTTCTCAAAGAACTTCATAGTTCTGGGAGTTTGGAAAAAAAACAACACCAAACCTCACATAATGAGTGCTAGTCTTGATAAATTTGATTTTAATTACACATTACAAGTCTTGTTACACTTCCCAAGCTTTCCTTTCTCCCAGCAACACTTTTATTTCAAGCTTTCCTTCAACTGTCATCTTTGGCAGCCATTTGGTCCGGGGATTATATTTTTCACCTGTCCCTGGATTTTTGGGAAGAACTATTTTTTATTCTATCAGTTGATTTTTTTTATTTTATTTTTAAGAGACAGCACATGCCTGAGGATGCAAAAATAGGCTGTATAATGCCATCAGCTGCCGGAGCCGCCTCGGTGGTCTGCGGGCGCAGGAGACCCCCCCTGTTAACGTCATCTCCTCTTCCATATCTGGGCCTGCTCCTTGTTTGTCCTTGCTTTATTTTTTTTTTATATATATAAATTAGTTATAATTTTAGAGCGGTGCAGTTCTTAGAGCTCATGCTGCTGGCATCCATTGTTTCTCCCTGCAGGACACAGNCGCGGAGTCTCTCGCTGAAGAGTCGTGATGTCAGGAGTCAAAGCCACACCACTTGGACTCGTCCCAAGAGCCGTGAGCTCAACATCCACCCCTTGGGCTAAATCTGCGTAAAAGACTAAAAAAGAAAAGCAGCAGGAGCTGGCCGGGCTTCTCCTGCGCACACTCCCCTTCCTCCTCACCAGTTCAAACCTTGCAATCGCTCTCCAAAGCCAGTCGAATCCCAGGGACCTCCTGGGTTTGAGAAAGGATCCGTGGCCCTTCCCACAGCGACCCTGAATCTCTGCTCATCAAGGCAGACTGCAACAGTGTGAAATGATCACTGCCTTTAATTAACAAGTTACAAATCGTCAGCTCGTTATTCTTCACGTCCTTCAGGCCGCGGCTCCGCCGCAGTTTAAGCCGAGCTAAGCCATGGAAGAGCGGGGAGAGGCCACCCAGGTGCCCTTCAGAAGATGCTGCAAGGAGGCAGGAATCAATTAAGTGCTGGAGGAAGACAGGAACGAGCACGAGTAATGGGGTTTACAATGAAAAAAAAAACCCCAACAAAATTTAAAAGCTCTTCCTCGTTCCCCAGCAGAGCGCAATCGATGCCCACCTCCGCCAGCCTTGACGTCAGGTAAGAGGAGCCACTTTGGAAGGCAGAGGTTTCTCCTTAAGTGAAGGATTTTGGTTTCCTGCTACAACCCAATATTGCTTTATTCTAATTGCATCCAAATATTTCTGCCAAACCTCCAAGCTGCCAACGCTCTAACAATAAAAAAAGATGAAAAGCTGTTTAACTGTTACCAGAATACGCCCGGACGGGAAGGCCTGAGGCTTGGGCAGCTGGTAATGGTGCATTAAGCAAATCAAAATTTGTTGGTTGGGTTTGTTGTTTGTTTTTTTTTTTGTCAGCTTAATGGAAAAGCCAAATGGCTTTTTGCTCTTTAATGCTGCTACGGCTCTTCCTCTGCTGTGACTCTTCCTACATTTTAAAACGCTCTATAATTATGTAAGCAAGCGCATTTAATCTTGCAGTTTGAATTGGGCCCAAGCTGGCGGCAAACAGGCAGGTGATACGTGTCCAAACCATCCCAAGAGCTTTAAGCAGCTCCCTTCTAGACCAGAGCCTGACACGACAGACACCTGACAAAACTGAAAATACCAACTATCAACTTCAACGCACTCCATCGCAAAGTACTTGTTGTCTGAACTTCTGGGTAGGCAGCTACACAGCTCAACAGCCTCAGAGTCCGTAACCCATCAAATCTGTAAGGGACCAGAAACGGATTTCCTCAAAAATTAAAAGTAATTTCAGAGCTTCATTAAGAGAGACTTCCTCTTCTTTAAGGGAGCCGGGGGCGCCTAGAGCCCAACTCGGTACAAGTGGGTTTAGCACCAGACATGTCTTTAAACAAGCCAAACCTGGGTCTCGCTTCTGCAGTACAAATATTACATTTCAAACAAAAGTTTCTATGTTTTTATTGCCACATTAGAAGGATCATGAAGCTGTGGCTTGCCTCTAGAAATATCTATTTGTAAGAAGTCAGAATCCGCTTGTCTGAAGCCATCTAGGTAAGTATTTAAGTGTGATTTAAAATACTATTTTACATCTGTTAATTTAAGGTTGTTCAAACTATTATAAAAATTCCAAGGAGGAAATAAATTGAATATCTCATAAGCATCCTTTGAAACCTAAGATACTACTTGCCTGCAGGATTTTCTTCCTCTAATAAGCCTACACAGAAGAGTTGTCATTTCTATCTAGTTCAACTAGCAGATATACTTTAGTTATTAAATATTAAAATCAGAGAGAACAGTGATTCAATTCAGAAAAAAAATATAGTTCAATCTGCCAAATTGCTACTTTCATAAATTATGTTGTGCACATATTTCGATAAAAAGGGGGTTATTTAAAGATGCAACCAAGTCTGATGATAAATGAGATCCTGTTTCAGTTCAAGTCTGCAAGTTTTAACTCCATAAATATAAAAGAAATCAATCTTCATGGTGCATTTTCCTTTCTCCTTTTTTTCAACTTTTGCTTTCAAGACAGATGCCTGCAATAAGAAATGGTGTTTACTCTACATAAAGATTTTAATATAATACCCACAGAGGAAACAGCTATCTGGCTGAATGAAGTAATACAGAAAACAAGAGAAGAAATTATTGTAAATCTTTTACTAACTAGATTGTAAATCTTTTACTAACTAGCTGAGCAAATAATTCATCATGAATTATTTTGGTCAACAAACGTAGCCTCTTTTTATGCTCACAAGTTGTTTATAAACCAACAGTCATTTCCTTGTTTCCCTTTCAGTTATTTGATTTAATTCAATAATTTCATTCTTCGGAAAATACCAGCTCCGGCAACGGACTGCAAGTGTCCTCCACTGAAAACATGTTTCTAGATTTAATTTGACCATAAAAACCACAAACAAACAAAAAAACCCCACCAAACCCAGTGCTGCTGCTCAAGTAACGTCTCTCCTGATGAGACAGACGGAAGCAGAAGGAATTTAGTGTGGACATGGGCTTACCCTGGCACGGGGATACTTCTGGCCTCTCTCTGCCATTTTCCATACGGAGTCAGATTTTGGGGAGGCCAAAACTCATTAGGGCTCTGAACCCCCCCAGTGGGTCATCCATCCTGTCACTAGTCCCAGCGTTTGCTTTAAGCATGACGATGACTGGGCTCTACATAAAAGACTTGGAAATGGCTGTATTTAGTTTAAAAAAAATAAAAAAGCTTTAAACTAGGGAAGACAGAAGAGGACATCACGGAGCCAGCTCTCTGTGCACCACTGAAAGCACAGGAAGGTCTCAGATGGGAGCACCAAGAAGAGCCTCAGCTGCCACCCACACCTCCAAGGGAGCAACGGGAGCATCTCTGTGATCACCTCTGGGTACTCATCACCCAGTTTACAAGCGCTCAAGTCACCTCTCCAGTGGGTGTGGAGCAAGGACAGATGAGCTACTTCTAGCATGAACATCTCCTGCAGCTTGGAGATGTCTCTTCAGTGACAGTACAACCCATAGAAACGTGGTTCACAGCGCACGGCTTGGAAAACATCAGAGATTCTTCCAAACAGGGCACCTTGCACAGCCCTTCTGGGGCAGGTGTAGGTGCTCTGGGGTAGCCAAAGCCTCCAGTCCCATCGGACTGGGGCTGATGGAACCAGTCACCCTGAGGGGCACCCACAGGGACTGGCTGGAGTGAAACTGCAGCTACTGGTCGAGACCTCTCAGCCCGACAGGTGCCTGTCTGCACAAGGTGTAAGAGTTGGTCCGAACAGCAGCGTTGTCTCACCATCATCATCAGAGTCTTGGACAATCAGGTACCCCCAAACTCAGGCTAACGTCTTGACATGAGTCTGCAGCGGCCTCCCTGAGACACAGGCACTGCCCTGCAGGATGGAATGCAATCCCCAGGGATACCAAGACTACAACACACCCTGAGAGGGAGGATTGCACGGCACAAGGAGTACGGTGCCACTCTCCCTTACATGAGACAAGAAGAATCGGCCAAGCTATAGTGCAGAGCTGCTGTCAGGAAGATGGATCATGACTGCTCTCTTAGCAACTATCGTAAGAACTTAAACTTTAGGTGAGTTTGGATCATTATGATACAAAAACACACCTCCTGGTCCAAAGCCACCCACCTCTAAGGCAAACCAGGCCTCACATTCCTTGGGCAGGCGCGGAAACCTCTCTCAGGAAAGGCAGAGATTAGCAGAAATCCACGGCACAGAGGAGGAGCAGGGCGCGTTGCCTGGTATAAAAGATGGCTTCTTAGCAACCCAACTTTGGACATTTCCCCACCCAGGATCACGACGATGGGAAGGGCCGGCAGGACGCTGCCTGGACCCAGGATCATAGGGAATGCCTTGAACCCCTGGTGGTAGCTCTACTTCTCTTTCCTCTCCTGACTTTACCTTTTCTTCTTTCCCTGTCACTCATTGTCTATCACGTGTCGCGTTACGGGCAAAACAATAAAGCTGCCCTGCCCTTTGGTGCTGTCACCTTGATTTTTGCGCTTTGAGATCACAGCAAACGAACCATCACGTGTCCACCGAGTGGACTGTGGCACAAGGCCAGGCCACCAGATACTGCAGACGCTAAAGAAAACTTGATTTCTTTTGCTTTTCTGAAAGATTCTACAACTCCTTCCACCAAACTAACAGTTCTCACCCCAACAAAAGGGCATTTAACTTTTGATTTTACATGTGCTTTCTAGACTCATTACCGCAATCAAATTTAATTCACTCCCCGCTAGTTGAACCGGCGCTCGTTTCAGGTTGAAGTGGTACCAAATAATAGCCCCTTTCAAGTGAATTGCTGTCTAAAAAGTCCAAATTAACTCCCTGTTTAAAGCAGCTTGACGTCGGGGCGGCGCGGCCGGGGCAGAGCTCACACGCCGACGACATCGTTACTCGGTGGATTCATTTCGCAAGTTCATCACCGGAATGAAAATGTCAGCTTCTCATAATATTATATTTTAACTATCATCCTTTCGCCTCGACTTACGGTTCTCCTGAAACTAAAATTACCAAAGTCTTCTCTTAATTAGCCAACACTGATCATCTCAGTTTAATTTCAGGCCGCAAATTAAAAGAGGCATCTCGGTAACGTTCTCTGTTTATTTCAATAAGCTGCATCAAAATGGTCTTCCAGGAGACACAGCAACTTCTACTTAGAGTCCATTTGCTGTAAGATATAAATAAATGAAATGTTCATATAACATTTAGGGCAAAAATAAATTAATTCTGCTTTAATTCCACAGCTACCAAGACGCTTGGTTGCCAAAGCTCCGACCCAGGAGTGGGACAGCATCCGCAGGACGCTTTGCGGAAAGGAAAGGAGCAGAGGAACGACTGCAAGAATAAATCCAGTGGGAAGGGAAGATGAAAAATGACTGGGAACCAGCAGAGACACAAGCAGAGATCCCACCAACACGAAGATGAGATGCTCCCAAAGCTCATGCTCTCGACTGCTCCCGGCAAGGCCAACGACCACCTTCTCACCTGCTAATTTCCCATCCAAACTTACTCGTTTTTCATTTATAGCTCATTCAACAGTGAACCCATGCTGTCTTTTAATGTAAGAAATTATTCTCTCTCCTTGACTATTTTTTTTTTTGTAATAGGAAGGTGAATCTCTATTTGATTTAGCTGTACAAAGTGGAAGTCAGCACAACAGCTGACAGCTGCAGAGAAAAAAAAAAGACAAATAGTCAATAGAAATATTCACTGGGGTCACTATGATGTTGGAAAAAGCCTCAGACTGACCTCCCTGCACCTGTAAGCAATTTTTTTTGGAAGATGTAGCTGTGGAAGAAGGGTCACACGGTGCACATTCAGTCTAAAATACCCTATGAGGTTGAAAGCAAAGCCTTCTAAACGGATTCACGTGCTGCGAGTTCAGCTACAGTGAGACAGGCTTAAAGGTCGACCTGGCGGGCATAAATTGGAGTTCTGGAAATGATGCTGGGAGATCACAGGAGGGAGAGATTTAGAGAAGCCCAAGGAAGTTAATCTGCTGCAGATGCCTCCGAGGTTACAAACACAGGCAGTATCTTGAGCACTGAAGTACTGGTGACCTCTCTGCAGAACAGGATCCTGATGGGAACTTTGCTGGGAAACGGCCAGTGCTTCCACCCAGCACCTGAAATGGGGCAAGAGAAGCCCACAGACCACTGCTTGAGAAGATAATTTGGCAGATAGGGGAAAAACCCCAACATTTCAGCAGCAATAGGCCTGCTAAGGTACTGGTATTTGCTGTCACATCTCTCTGGCTGTTTGCAAACGAACCAAGCAAGATCGGGGACATTTTTAGCAGACTAAACTTTATTTCATGTTTTTTATTCTGACTCAGTGATGCAACGAATCCTGGAAGATAACCTACAGAACTGATGTTATAAATACTATGAATAATCACATTCCTATCATCTGCTGTAACAAGACGATGCTCCGTCCCTCGAACACAGGCTGCCAACAGCCCAAGGGAGCTCGTCTTTCCTAAAACCTGGGATAAAACAGGCCAGACAGTCACAGAGTAGGGTCGTCATCATCCAGTGCTCATCGCAGAATCATAGAATTGTCAGGGTTGGAAGGGACCTTCAAGACCATCCAGTTCCAACCCCCCTGCCATGGGCAGGGACACCTCCCACTAGAGCAGGTTGCCCAGAGCCCCATCCAGCCTGGTCTGAAAAACTCCCAGGCATGGGGCTTCCACCACCTCTCTGGGCAACCTGTGCCAGGGTCTCACCACCCTCATAGGGAAGAACTTCTTCCTAACATCCAATCTAAATCTGCCCTCCTCTCGTTTGGATCCATTCCCCCTTGTCCTGTCACTACCTGACATCCTCAAAAGTCCCTCTGCAGCTTTCTTGTAGCCCCCTTCAGATCCTGGAAGGTCACCAGAAGGTCTCCTGGGAGCCTTCTCTTCTCCAGACTGAACAACCCCAACTCTCTCAGCCTGTCTCCACAGCAGAGGTGCTCCAGCCCTCAGATCATCCCCGTGGCCCTTCTCTGGACATGTTCCAGCATGTCCAGATCTTTCTTGGAATAGGGGCTCCAGAACCGGACACAGAGCTCCAAGTGGGCTCATCACACTGCTAATGAAGCTCCAAGCCGGGCAATGACTCTCACACCATGAGCAGCTGGCTGAGCTGCCTGGGCTGGCCCTGTGCCCCGGAGAACCATTTTCAAAGGGTCTCTGCTCAGCCTGATCCTCCCCCTGTCCACGATGAGTTGTGGTCAATACTAAGGAGTAGAAGACTCGAGTGGTGCAGTGTAAGGGAGACCTTCTTGTGGTCTTTCAGTATTCAGAGGGGCCTACAAGAAAGACAGGGACCACTACTGCAGCTTGGCATCTTCCAGTGCCTCTAGCCCACGATGTCAGCAGGGAGTGAGGACTTACTGGAGAGAATCCAGTGGAGGTTATGAAGATGATGCTGAGAGGCCTGGAGCATCTGTGTGGCCAGGAAAGGCTGAGAGCCCTGGGGCTGTTCAGCTGCAGAAGAGCAGCCCCAGAGGGGAGCTGAGCAAGGCTGAGCAAGAGCTACAGAGTAGATATCAAGAAGATGAAGCCAGACTCTGCTCAGTGGTGCCCAGCGCCAGGACAAGGGGCACCGGGCACCAACTGGAACCCAGGAGGTTCCCTGGGAGCGGGAGGAGAAAATTCTTTGGTGGGAGGGGGTTGGAGCCTGGCCCAGGCTGCCCAGAGAGCTTGGGGAGTCTCCTTCTCTGGAGAGATTCCAAAGGCCCCTGGACCCTGCGCTGCTGGGCCCCCTGCTCTGGGTGACCCTGCTGGAGCTGGGGGGTGGCACCAGATGATCCCCAGAGGTCCCTTCCAACCCCTACTGTGCTGGGATTCTGTGATAGCAGCATCACTCACTGAACTTTCTCTGCTGTAAAGACTTCCATATTGAGAATTTTAAATAAAAAAAAAAATATTTGATATGGATAAATGAGAAGTAATTCTTCTTGGCCAGCAAGGTTTGCAGGGGGGCACTGCTCCCATTAAACATCTTAGGGCTAAAGCAATTTGTTTTTTAGCCTAGAGAGGCCCACACACCCCATGCTGAGAAACCCTGAAAAAGCCACTGTAGTGAGACTGCAATTAGAGGTGGCTCCATTCACGTTCTCCAAACGATGGCTCCCCGTGCACCAGCTCATAGAGGCTTTTCCCCCCTTCACTTTCCTCACTTCTAAATATTTCAGCCGAATTCACGGCATCTGAGGTGTAGATCTCCATGAGTATTGACATTAGCTCTTGTTTAGAGAGCTGGTATCAAAGGGCATCAGATCTGCTCTGGAAGTGCTGGGAGCAGCTCGCTCTATTTGAGCAGTTACAAAAGTAGGGGAAAAAAAATACGATCAAGACATTGGGAATTCAAAGAGCTGAAAGGCAGATCACATAGTGGAGCTACTCAAATATAACAATACCCACATTAATGACACATTGCAACGAGTTAAAGGTCTAAATAATAATAAAAAAAGACCTCCCTGAGCAGCCCACAGCTCAATGAAATCAAAATCATCTATTACCATGAAATTCATTCAATTCTTCCTCTTCATTAGCCAACCTCCTTTCAGCTTTGAAAGGATTCACAGGAGGGTAAGTGGCAGTCACAGGCTGGGCCACCGACCCGCCCTTCTGACCCTGTGACACTATCTACGGGGGCTGGAGCCCTTCACCTGCCACGGGACGGCGCCATCAGCGGGTTACTCCGCATCGGCGACGCCGGTGGGACTCAAAGCTCTCCTCCACGTAACAGAACCTTGGATGTGGTGAAGTGGTAGGAATCATCTGTTGGGGTTTTGGTCGGGTTTTTTCATTCTTTCATTTCCTAGGCTGTGAATATTGTTCCAACAGATAGCTGCTGAGCATTAGGGTTAAAGCGTGACCACGAGGTCTGCAGACACCAGAAGCATCAAGATAAGAGACCTCACATCTCTGCAAGCCTCAGAGAAACCATCCATCCTCCACCTCTTCCACCTGCAGAGGTGCAGTGGCCCATTCCTGCCTCACAGGAGCGATAAGGACAGAAGATCTCCGCGAAGCGCCCGGCGCCGCTGTCACGTCAGCGGTCCCGGTGCCCACCAGCACAGAGCCACCACAAACATACTGAGCAAGGCAGCTTGACCTGTAAATTCTCAGAAATGGAGCATCAATCCAAATGCCACTTCAGACACCCCCCAAATCACACCGCCACCGCACGCAAAACGCTGTCGATATAAGCGAAAGGTCAGCACAGCCTTGGAAAGAGTGGGGAAAAAAAACCAAAAAAAACCTTAATGGGAAAAAAATTACTTAATGGTCACTTAATTCCTCAACTTCAATGTTCCCAGCTTTAATTAGGACCCGGGGAAATCAAATGTTATAAACCCATCTGCTTACAGGCTGCGGAAAGATGAAAACCTTCAGAAAGTACATAAATAATAAATCCCCAGGCTGTCAGAATTTCATTGAGTTCCTCCCCCCAGGTTTCAGTAGATGCCAGAACGGCAGGCAAAACATTTGTTCTAAAACACGGTTTGCAGAAAAGTTAGGCTAATTCAGTTAGCAGTTTAATACATAAGGGAAGTACGATTATGTATTAAAAGTGGCATTCCCGGCTCTCCCCGAGCACCGCGCTGAATGCCGATGGCACCGCCACCCACGGCTGCTTTTTGTCATCGGCTGTAGGAGGGGGAGCAGGACCTCAATGACCGCAGTGCCATGTTAGACACATCCCCACCATATAGAAATTTAACTTCCAAAATGATACTGCAGATCCTGGGCAGAGAACAAGGATGCTAAGCTAGAGCTGGATAAAATCTGACTGGAAAGAAGGTGGCTTCATTTAATCTAAGAAGTGCTGCTTTGAGGAAGCTTTTGGGGGGCAAAAGTGTATGTTATGCAAGAGATGCCATCGATATTGAGTTATCCCTCATTCTGTACAATCACCAAATTGTTTTAGTTGGAAGAAACTCTTTGAGATCATGGAAGCCAACTGTCATCCCATCCCTGCCAGGGCACTACTAACCCCTGTCCCTCAGCACCTCATCTCCAGGGCTTGGAAACCCCTCCAGAGATCACAGGGACTCCAGCCCTGCCCTGGGCAGCCTGGGACACGCCTGGACAACCCTGCAGGGGAACAAATTGTTCTCCAGCTCCAACCTAAACCTGAAGTGCAACTGGAAGCAGTTTCCTCACACTAAGAAAGAAGGCATGTCTGTGAACAGTGTCCTGACGAACAGCAGCAAAACACCCCATTGCACGCACAGAGCAAAGGAGAGGACAGCAGGAGCGGGACAATTTCTACTACCAAACCTCCCCAGATATCCAGCACTGGCTGAACCTTCATGGTAATTCTGCCTTTGCTCCAGACCAATCATTTCCCAAGCAGCACTCAAAAAGAAAGGAAGATTTCAGGTGCCTTAAAGCTACAGCACGAGGCATGCTTTCACATTTTCCTTCAAACACTAGAAAAAAAAAAAAAATCAATAACCTTTCCCTTCCTTCCAGAAGGCTCCATGTTGAACAGACCTCCTGCTCTGAGGGACGTGCCTCGGGCAGGCGCGAGGTGCCCATCGCACACCGAGCGCCGGCCACGGAACCAGGGCTGGGCTCCAGCTAACGAGCGCTCGCAAGCAAAGCGGGGCTAACGTTTCCTGCAAGATCTGGACTTGTTGACTTCAACACCACACTTGGCCTATAGATAGGATTTTTTAAGAAAAAATAGATTTTTAAGTTGTGGTTTCCAAATACTGACACATTTTCTATCTTTTCCCGATAGCTTCACAGAGCAACCCTGAAGGAACCGCTCGCTGCTGTCAAACCAACTGCAGCTCTGAAGTTCTTGTGTTCCTCATATCAGAATGAGTTTCTTCTCTATGGTTTTCTTTTTTTTTTTAAAAAAAAACACACACACCCTGGATTTAATTAAATATTGAGTAAAGTGCCACAGCAATCCATTCTGTGCTTTCGAAGGAGAAATTTCGGCGCCGCGCAATTATTTTGTTCGCCGAGACAAGGAAGAGTCAATATTTAATGTGCCATGAAGGATTTATAAAGAATGTATCTGGCAGGAGAAATAAATACAAGTCGACATCTTTATCTCTGCGGGTTGATTCGGTGTCCATCTTCGCAGATTCCAACTCCTTTAATTATGTAGATAGAACAGAAAGAGCTAAAAGCATTTCAAGGCTCTGGACGAACGTGTCGTGCCAGGACAAACAGCTCCGAGAAATTAATCTAAAACAAACGAGGCACAAACTGGCCCAGAAAGAAAGGAAGGAGTTAAGGCAGACGAACGGCGGTGGATTTCTTGTGTGTGGTTAAATGGTAATATTATACCGGGATCGGGAATGGGAAAGGAAGGGGAGGATTTCTCAGTGCAAGTGAAATGAGACCCACCCAGAAGCGCTACCAGAAGTGAGGTTAATTAGCACTGGTTAATTCTCTCTCCATATATTGAAGAGTTTTTACAATCAAATAGTTTTTCTAATAAAACAGACCAAACAACAACTGTGGGCTTATAGAGGGAATTAATGCCAGTCTCCAATTTGCTGATGAAGTCTAAATACATCATAAACCTGGAGAGCAGAATTGAAAAGCTTTCCGAGGGGCTGCGAAGCCTCCTGAGGGAGTTGAGCCGCAGGTTCCCCACTCACCCCTCGTGCTGGAAATGTACACAAGAAATCTAATATTAAAGAGTAATTCCATGGGTGCTAAGAAAACACACTTTCAAGTTTCTCATTATTTTCCTTCCCTTTGAACACATGGAAATAAACAGGAGAAAACACCCTTCACGTTTTCAGTGTGTTTCCCAGAGGTTTGGCCAGCCTGGCAGAGCTCCCTGGAAACAGGACCCTGACCAGAAAGAGTCTTTCTCCATCAAAAACTTCCCCATATCCCAATCTGCTCTGGACAGAGAAAAAAAACCAGACTTCCCTCTAGCCTAGGAGCTGAATCAGCATCCTTAAGCTGTCAGGAGAAATCCCCCGTGCCAATAAGCACACTGGAGCTGGGAAGATGCAGCTGTGAGGGGCAAATCAAGCGGTACCCGGTGCCACGCGCGACAGCCACAGGGACACGGAGCAGAGCATCGTGGCTCGGAGACCAACGTGTGGGCAGGTGCTTCCAACCCTGCAGAGCTGGGGAATCACAGACTGGTTTGGGTTGGGATGGACTTCTGAAGGTCATCTAGTCCCTTCCTCCCACAGGGAGATCTGCTTTCCGACATTGAAAGCTTCCCTTGGTCCAACTCTGTTGAAATCCAACCCAAAACCCAACTGAGTCCCCAAAGAGATGGCCCCTGACGCTGCACGTGCTTGTGGAGGGCAACCACACGACCTTTGGGCAAACCCCAGCCAGCTAAACACTCTCATCCAGGAGTTGACGGCCTTGCCATAAACCCTTGGAACCGGCAGAGAAGTTCCTGCAGAAAAGCAGCCACCAGGTCACCTCCAAAGCAGGATGGGAACCCCAGAGCGCCGCAGGATGGGACTTTGAGGGGGTGAGCTTAAAGTCAGCCACGTGGACAGATCATGCAGGATCAGGACACAAATCCTGACGCTTGCTGCCGTATCTCAGCATTAAGTGCCACACCCTGTGCTCCTCTGTGCTTCTCCTGATGTTTCCACCACATGCTGGGGGAAGTTTTCAGGGCAACAAAGCCTCACAGTGATTTACTGCCCAGGAGTTCACTGATAGTTAAACTTTTATAAGCCGTAATTCGGCAGGTCCCAAGCTCCAGTGAAATTATCGGCTACAAAAAGCAATGACTGAGCTTCCCAATAATTTAGACGAGGAAATCAATCAATTCCGCCCGACATAAGAAGGCTCAGACCTCAGCTGACAGGACCAAGACAGCGCGTTCATTGCTGCTCCAAATCACCCATCGTTGGAGACCCACCAGCCAAAAGCAGTTCATTAATTTTACTGGCGTTTGCTTGATACTTCCTTAAGCAAATGTGGGAGGCTCCCAGAGGAGAACGCTCTTGGACTTCTCAGGAGCCATACAGCCTTGGGTTTCTAATGACCACAGACCGGTTGGAGGAAGGGACCTTTGGAGATCATCTCATCCGACCCTCCTCCCCCAACAGTGTCCCCTTGAGCAAGGTAGCCAGGATCACATTGTCCAGGTGGAGGAGAACCCCCCAGGACCTATTGGCTACACTCTTCTTAATGTACCCCAGGAGCCCACTGGCCTTCTCGGCCACGAGGGCGCATTGCTGGTTCGTGGGCCACATCCACCAGGCCTCCCAGGAGGCTGGAGAAGAGCTGTAAATTAAGCCCAGCTCCACAGCCCAGGAGCAACCCTTGCTGTGGTTCTCCTGGCCCCACCAGCAGCACCTGGGGCTATTCAAAGCCACCTGGCCTTGCCTCTAATTAACATTCAAGAGATTTCAAAGCACAGGCACCCACATGACCCAGACCAAAATATGAATCCCAGTAGAAATAGAGAATGGAGAACACAAAATTCAACTAGAAATCAGCTTTTTAGGCTGAAGATATAACAGCTGAACATTGCCACAAGCGCTCTACAGGAAAATGGAGCTTCCTGGTGCTCCACGGGGCCTCTCCACCGTACAGAATCACCTCTGCATGCAGTGCAGTGCTGATCAGGGATCCATTTCCCCAGCTTGAGAGATTATCAATATCTGTCCTTCATCAAAAAAAAAAAAGTGAACGATAACTCTTCGCCTGACGCCCACATGATGAATTTGCGACGGGAAGAGCCCTTTGAGCAGAAGAATTGGCCTCAAGTGAGCCATTAATAGAGGAGCGTTGCGCCTCTGTCGGATGTTACAATATTTAAATGAATGGAATATTAATTTTTTTCCACTTCACCAGAAGGATTACGTCCACACGGACCCCGAGCCGCGCCGAGCGCACCGCGATCCGACAGCTCGCCGAGACCCCTCCCAAGCGGTTGTTGGAGCCTGGGAGGACACAACCCACCCTTCCCACAGCAGCTTCTTGGCTAAAGAAGCAAAAAAAGAGAGGCACCTCCAACACAGGGCTTTCACCTGAAGTTCTACTGAGGCCTTTATAGCCCCTTTAGGGAGTTATTAAAAGGGAAAGACGACATTACAACAGAATAATCCTTCATTTGCCTGAAACGCTCGCTAGAAATTTCCATAAATGCGTTCAAAGTTCTACAGGGCAGCACCAGTTGGATAACACAGGGTTATCTAATGCTCCCTGGCACCTGCAGGAGGAAGGAGCAGAAGCTCTAGGGGTGTCTGAAGCAGGTTATTAACAGCAGAACAATGCAGAAGCTGCAGGGAGCACGGCAGAGCCCCCCCTCAGCTATTTTTAACGCCGCGCTCTTGTTTTTTTCAAGGCATCCTTTCCACTGTCAGGAAAAAAATAAACTCATTTTGCTTCTTATCAGCAAGATCACACGGTGAAATGACTGTAACCTCCAAGACTTACCTAAAGTGCACGATCAGCTTCCTGCTTTTGAAGAGCCAGCACCTCAGCACACAAGAAGAGGGACAAAGGGGCTCCACGAGGTCTTCTCAAATGCATCCTCTCCCTGGCTGAGCACCAGCAGATATGAGGGCCAAGCACCCAGCTGAAGCTGAGGATGAAGAAAGGGCCGCTGAGATTATAACTCACCCCAGCTGTGGGGCTGCTCTGATGGGCCAGGGAGCTGCCCCGCACCTGGAACTGGGAGGGTGTGGGTGGTGCTGTCCCTGTGCCTCAGCCTGGGCTGCAGGAAGGGTTTGCTTAATGGGGATCAGATGGGAGAGGTGGAGAGCCCAGCCCAGCCCTGAGATCTTTTAGGGTTGCAGGATAAAAAAATATACCACCAGGACTGCAACCTGAGGAAACCTCATAGAATCATTTTGTTTGAAAAAGATCATTAGAATTATCAAGTCCAATCGTGAACCCATCCCTGCCAGGGCCCCACTGAGCCCTGTCCCTCAGCACCACAGCTCCACACCTTGGAAACCCCTCCAGGGATCAGGGGGACTCCAGCCCTGCCCTGGGCAGCCTGGGACAGGACTGGACATCCCTGGAGGGGAAGAAATTACTCCTCAGCTCCAACCTAAACCTCCCCTGGGGCAACTGGAGGCCACTTCCTCTTGTCCTGTTGCTTGTTCCTTGGGAGCAGAGCCCGACACCCCCTGGCTCCACCCTCCTGAATTTCAGGGAGTTGTGGAGAGCCGGAAGGTCTCTCCTGAGCCTCCTTTTCTCCAGGCTGAACAAGCCCAGCTCCCTCAGCCTCTCCTCCCCAGACTCCTGCTCCAGACCCTTCCCCAGCTCCGTTGCCCTTCTCTGGCCACGCTCCAGCCCCTGCAGCTCGTTCTGGGAGGGAGGGACACAAAACTGAACCCAAATTCAAGGCGCAGCCTCCTCAGTGCCCAGTCCAGGGGGACAATCCCTGCCCCAGTCCTGCTGGGCGCACCGGGGCCGACACACCAGGATGCTGGTGGCCTTCTTAAACAGACCGATGTAGATGCCAGCAGGACCATTTTGACAAATCACATTTAAACACACCTCGGCTCCCTGTCTTCTAAAACATCATTTGCAACAATCAGAAAAAAAAGTACTTTTTCATACAAAATGTGGCCACAGAAAATCCCCTGAGAATCTGGCACATCTGCCTTGCCCAGAGGTGCCGTCACCTTCCCCGGCAATGTCTCCCCCGTGCCCTTTGCCACATGTGAGATGTTTCCATGTGCAGCCCCAGGAGAAGCAGAAGGGGCAGCAGAGGCTGCCACCTGCTCAGCTGACGGCCGCTCGCCCCACCGCGCCCTGTCACAGACACAAACGCCTAATCCTCTCGACCCCGCCAGCGGCTGCGGTGCCAGCTGCCAGATGTGACATTGCCCGTGCAGTCATCAGCGACAACAATGGAAAATATCCAAGTGTCCCTGACCATCAGCCAGCGAGCAGCTGCAGGAATCTCACCTACCCAGCAAAGAGGGAGATCCCTGGTGACCGGTGACTCTCCGACCGATGGGACTTCAGGGGCAGGAGGTGGGTCTGGTTCTTCGGGAACGTGAACACTGCCAGGGTTGAAGGAGAGCAGGAGCTGGGTCAGACTCACGACAAACAGCTGGGATTTAATTCCCTGCTAAAAGAGATGTCCTGGCACACACATGCACATTATCACAGAAGCATCAAGTGGTTTGGGTCAAAGGGACCATTCAAGGTCATCTAGTCCAACCCCCTGCAGGGAGCAGGGACATCTGCAACTAGAGGAGGCTGCTCAGAGCCCCATCCAACCTCCCCTGCAATGGGGCCAGGGATGGGGCAGCCACCATGACGTTAACGTCGCATCAAACACAATCCCAACCACCTTCACTCAACCAACACCTCCAAGACTCAACGTGGCATCGGGATCTCTGCAGCTTTAACAGTCGGTCCGCGGGGACTACCGGGTCACCCCGGGTAACGTTCACGTTGAGGAAACTCTTCCTCATGATGGAGAAGCGCTTAATGACACGGATAATTTCCTAGAAAACCCTGAAGCTTGAAATACCCCGTTCTGAAGAGCACAAGCGAGGGTTATGATCCTCTATTTATTTTCTAAAAGGGAGGATGATTTTTAATGGGCTGCTAAGCTTTAAATCCTTTTTGTTTAAGCGGTGGAATAGAAGAGACGTTCTGCTGCTCCGTAATAATCCCTGGTATTAACCATTACACGCAGGACAGCGATACAAAACAAACCATTTTCCACAAAGGTTGCCTTTCAGGTGGAACTTGGGGTATGAACTCGGCTCGGCTCGAGCACCGGTGGCGGAGTGGCCACTTTTAATTAAGCGCGGTGCCTCGTTATGCTTGATGAACGGCAGCGTGCGAAGAGGCCTTGAGCGAGCCCGGCCAAAGAGAACGTCGCAGTCCTTGGGCAAGCTGGAACAAGCCAGTGGGGAGGAAGCCGTAGGACTGCATGAGGTGTCACTGGGAAGTTATTAGAATGCAAGTTTTAGATCCTAAAATAAAATTGAAGAGAAGTTCTTCTGGATCTCAGAACAATGGCCCAGGCAGCACACGATGCTGCCTGTGGTGGTGGCCACAGAAGAGGCTATTTAAGGACAGCATGGGAGTCAGGCCCCTTTGTATCATCCCTACCTGGCACAGAAACCAACTTTTAAGATCATTAAAACATCAGTCTCCGCACAAAACTGTAACTGGTGAGAGTATTTTGCTTTCAACCAAACCAGGGCGAGAGTATTTTTCTTACAACCAAACCAAACTGGCTTGGGATAAACCAAATGAACGGAAGGTAGTGTTGCTGGGCAAAAAAATCCCATTTTTTTCAAAAGATGTTTTAAAAAGCGACTCCCCAGCAGCCCGGGCCCTGCCTATGCTTCACCCCAGGCACTGTCCCAACCCGTGTCCCTGGAGCACAGACCCGCAGGGAGCGATACCACCTCCAGCTGCACCGTGGGCCAGCTCTCCATGGATCTCCTGGCCACGAGTTCCAAAATGAGGGAGAAAACTGGAGAAAGTGCAGAAATCCGGCACAAGGTTGTCACTGTAGCTGGGAAGGTGAGGACAGGCAAGCCTGGCTCTGCCCGGAGAGGAGGAGAGGGCTCCAGTGTGGCCGTCGGTGTTTTCCCGGAGGAGTAACAGGGAACAACATCTGAGGAGGCCATAAGATAGAAAAACTCAAACCAAAACCAAAGCATTAATACTTTGCTAGGAATTAACAAGTCCCTTTGGCAAGCAAGGTGCCGTCCGTTGTTTGCAGACTCCAAATGACAGCCAGACGCCTTCACTGAAGGTTTCTCGTGGTCAAACACGAGCTACTGCAGCGACTACAGGGGCTGAAGGTGGGAAGGTCCAGCCTGTGAGGCAGGAGAAGCCAGGCCAGGCCATCAGGTGGACCTGGCCAGCCTCCAGCTCTGAGACCTGGACACGGAAATCAGTTTGGTTACGAGTGAAGGAGAACGGATACGCCCTTCGGTTATTTGCTCTCTCTGAAGAGAAAGATATTGAAGGAAAATTTGTAAAAAGCTGTTCTAACTCAGCGGAGAGACAGGGGGTCAGGGAAGCAACAGAAGAATGCAATAAAATAGAGCCAGAATTAAATTACTGAGAGCAATTCCTGCTTCTCCGGGACTGATGTAATGACAAAATCACCGGCACGCGCCGGTACTGCACAGAAGCTAAAGACTCTGATAATACATCTTCATCTTTAATTTCTCTTCCATTTACTAATCGAAATGAGTAGATGCTTGGAATTTGGCCCAGAGCAGAATTCCAAGCCAAGAAAACCTCAGGCTCTGGAGATCAGTGGCTCTCAGCTATGAAAAGTCCACCCTTGAGATGTGGAGCAACCCCAGGAGGTCAGGAACCGTGAGAAACTCCCTCAAATTCCTTCCAGCTTTCTCCTGTTCCCTCCCTCTTTCTTCTTCCCTTCTCCATTTCCTCTCCTGGAGCAAACACAAAGCCTGCAGTTCCTCTGGGGCACTGAGGCCGAGCAGGAGCGAAGCCGCAGCACAGGAGGAGCTGAGGGGGAGTGGGTAGAAGGACATTCCTGGTGAGGAGCTTGGCAGGAGTGAAGTGGGGGGACCTTGCGCTTGCCTTGGGGCCCGCTTCAGAACGGGGCGATACGGGCAGGATTATCGTCCAGCCAGACAAGGCTCCTGGGGCTGGGATGTCCTCCAGAAGGAGAAAAGGCAAGGAGAAAACAGACTTAAAATTGGGTTTGGGGTTCTAAAAAGAAAGCGCGGACTAGGGTGTTTTATTGGGCAATATGTGAAAGCCATCAGGGATGCAGGGCTAAAATATGGGCTCCTGCTTTCCTTGACAAACGGTTCGTATTTCCTTCTGAGTCGAGTTCACGCCAACAGTTCACGTACCATAGGGCTAGGCTTCGAAACAAAGAGCAGGAAGAAATGGTTTTCTGGTGGTTCCTTGAAGACCTATAAAACATGGGCCAAGATCCACCCATGAATCAAGTTCTGGAGCACTCTGTTCCTCCGAAAATTCATCTAACACCTGCACCAAGCCCGGGCTTAAAGACAGCCGAGGGAGCCGTCGCCACCGCTCGATAACTAACTCTAAGCCTTTTATCCCTGGCAGGGATTTAAAGGATCAAGAGCAAAATGGGTTCCTGAGGATGCCGCTCTGAACCTTAACCCAAACCCCACCCTTAGCCCCGGCGACAGCCCCGTGATTTACAGTGCGTGTAAAATTCAATAGAAGCCTTTTGTCTTCAGGGACACCAGACTTCATATTAACTGAAGGATTTCCACGGGCGGCCAAGAAAGCGATTCCTGAGCCTGGATTGTGATGACGGTATTATCCCTAACGCAGCCACCCCACGGAAATGAGCACAACCCGCTGGCCCACGCGGTATCAGCCCTAGTCCCACCTCACTGAACCCCCACCCAAATTCCTCCATCTCCAGCTGCCTGGTTTCGTAACCAGTCCGCACCAAGCCGCAGGATTCCCTTACAGTAGAGGTTTATCCGTCAGCGCTCGGTGGGCCGGAGTCCTTCCTGTGCCTCCTGCCCTGTCAGGGCTCGCCGGGAGCCAAAGGTGTCCACCTCCTCCCGGTTCCTCAGCCCGGCTCCATCCGCCGCTGCCAGCGCTGCCCGGTGAGCCCTCCATGACTTACAACTGCTTGAAGACCTTCCTCCTTTGACCAGCCCAAGTCTACTCTGCCCAGCTCCGTGGTCCCCAAGGAACTGAGCTTTCCTGCTCCCCCTTTCTGAACCCTCTGACCCACAACCACGGCAGAATCAGCTGCCGGCAATCGCTCCCTCGGCGGCCGTTCCCCGGTTAATCCCTGCACCCTTGGGAAGAAGCAATTCTGAACGTTACTCAGCTATAGGTGATCTTTAAAAAAAAAAAAAAAAAAGCACCAGAATTGACGGAGCACTCTTCCACACAATGTGCCTTTGTGGGAGTTTTATAACCTGCATCTCCAGCGCCTTCCCGGTGCAGCATCCCCTCGATAAGGAAGAAATATCAGACAAGGATATAATACCGAAACAGATGCTTCTATTACCCAAATGAATAATTTCAACATTCATTCCCAAATCTTTAAGGCAGTCATGAGACTAACATGCAGAGGATTATCAGCCAATGGAACAGAAACTTAATGGATGCAGGTAAAAACAATTTTTTTTTATTTCATGAGCACTACAGACTAAACTGAGTTTCTCTAGGTCTAGAGATAGTTGATATTTCTCATCGCAGGCACGGTGGAGGTTATCGGTCATACTTAGATTTTGCTATCTAAGGCTAATTCATGTAAATGTCATTAGTTTGGGTGCCCTAACTAAAGTAATCGGAGGTCAAATTCCATAATCAAACCTTTTTAATCAGATGCTGAAAGCTAATCAAGTGTTATAACTAATTTAACTCCCAGAGATTTCAAAACACGAAGGATCGAGCCCTCGCAGCCCGGCCGGTGGCTTACGGAGGAGCTCCTCTGCCTTTTCCTGCAATCTCTCAGCCCAGGCCTGACCTCCTTCCAGCGCTCCATTTCCAACCCGCTCTGATTTTCAAGAAGATTATCAGGCTCCAATTTCATTTCAGTCATCCCCTTTTCATTCTACAGATCCGATCGGAAGCCTGGACAGAGATCCGGGACACGGATGTGCCGCTTCTCCAAAGGATGCATTTTTTTTCCCCTCTCCTTATCACCTCTCCTCAGCCCAGCCCAGAACACTCACGAACCGCCCGGGACCCCAACACCAAGTCAGGAGAAGAAGGACTGTCAGGTGCTTCAATGGGCTCCTGTTAAATTCCAAGGAGAGGGGATTTCACTAAAACCAAAGGAACGGGGAAAGGGATTCTCGGACGAAGGCGACGCTCCGCCGCTGCACAGCCCTCCCACGGCCACCCCGGCTCTCAACGCCAAGGACGTTTCCTCCCCAAACACCGGCTCGGAGGAATCACCCGGAAAAGAGCATCCGGCACAAGGACACATGGATGAGGGATCAGGATTTCAAAAAGGCTTTTGATGATTGGCTGCTGTCAATCAAGGACAGAGACGGTTATAACGATTTCTGGGATAGCGTGTGGGCCGCCAGAAAAAGGATTGATTTTTACGTGCCCGCTCAGCAATAAACACAAGACAGACCTCGTGTCCAAGGATACCTCATTAAGCAGCTACTCTATGCAGCAGCAGAATATGAAATTGCACCAAAACAGAAATGTAATCTCCATGGATCTTCTCTTTCCCCACAAAATTCGAGTTCAACATCGATTTTTTCATGTTGAACAAACATACCATGGGGCTGAAATGCGATAGGTGGATTCATTTGGAGCCACCTTCTGCTAAAAAAAAATAAAAAAATAAAAACCATAGAATCATAGACTGGTTTGGGTGGGATGGGACCTTCCAAGGTCATCTAGTCCCACCCCCCCTGCAGGAAGCAGGGACATCTGCAGCTAGAGCAGGTTGCTCAGAGCCCCATCCAACCTCCCCTGGGGTGGGGCCAGGGATGGGGCAGCGACCACCTCTCGGGGCAACCTGGGCCAGGCTCTCACCACCCTCAGTATCAAAAATGTCTCCCTTCTCTCCAGTCTAAATCTCCCTCTTTGAGTTCAAACCCATCACCCCTTGTCCCGTCACTACACTCCCTGATCCAGAGCCCCCCCCAGTTTCCCTGCAGGCCCCCAGCCCTGCAGCATCTCTCTCCCAAAATGAATAGTTTTTGTTTGAAGTAGAACCATCCTTCCTTTTATCACTGGAGTCTTAACATGCCTCTCTTGCAAATGTGCCAAAAATAAGAGCATAATTTATTAATCTCCTCTACGTGCATTTTGTCCCCAGTTATCTCCCCGACTATTTGCTGCAAAAAGTTTAAAAAGCGTAAGAAAAAACAAAGGAAAAGGCATCTCTAAAGGTTAAAACTTTGAGCCAATTTCAACTTCAACACACATGAGTGTATTTTTCACTCATTCCTCCCGGTGACATTTCAAGCTTTGTTACAAATCAATCAGCATTTCCAAAAGCATTTGGAGGAGCAGGAAACTATACTGGATACAAATCCTCCGACCTCTATTATTCTTGCTATTCCACTCATTTTGATGAAAAACATTTCAAAGGTTATTTTAAAAGAAGCAAAGATTTATTTGAAGTTTCAGGCCAGATAAAGGGTTTCTCTGCAATGTTTCAGCAGCACAATCAACTTTGGCAACATACATGGGATTTATTTCCAAATGAATTTGGTCAAGCATTTAAAAGGACAGAGTTTGGAGGAACCTGGTAAGAGACACATTTAATGCTGCAAAATATGAAGGAGAAATACTGGAAAATATGTAAAGTATCTAAAAGTCATAAAAGCCAGATTTCCGGTGGTGGTTCTGGAAGCTTCCTCCAGGATAAGATTCATCACCCCAGGTCACGATGCTCTGCTGAGGTGTTAAAAACCCAAGGGCTACTGTTTTAGGGGAGGTGGCTGCTTTGATTTGAGTCCCAGGGGAAGCACAACTGCCCCTGGACTGATGCTACAAAGCCTTCAAGAGCTTGGTCCTGCTTGAGAGCAGATGGGTTTTGTGTTCTGAGCCACTCCGTCTTGCATTTCATGTTAATCGAGGCCACAAGAGGGACACAGATCTGTTGGAACGAGTCCAGAGGAGGCCACAAAGAGGATCCAGGGGCTGGAGCACCTCTGCTACGAGGAGAGGCTGAGGGAGCTGGGATTGTTCAGCCTGGAGAAGAGAAGACTCTGGGGAGACCTTCTAACTGCCTTCCAATCCCTGAAGGGAACCTCCAGGAAGGCTGGAGAGGGACTTGTCACAAGAGTGTCCAGCGACAGGACAAGGGGAAAGGGTTTGAAGCTGAAGGAGAACTTTAGACTGGATGTTAGGAAGAAGTTCTTCAATATGAGGGTGGTGAGACTCCGGACTAGATTGTCCAGAGAAGCTGTGGATGCCCCTTCCCTGGAGGTGTTCAAGGGCAGGTTGGATGAGGCCTTGAGCAACCTGCTCTAGTTGAGAGGCGTCCCTGCCCATGGCAGGGGGTTGGATGAGATGATCTCTGAGGTCCCTTCCAGCCTAAGCCATTCCAAGATTCTAGGAGAATGCCCTGAAGTCACACAAACACACCCACCTGCCAAACCTTCTTGCCAGGCCAGAGGAGAGCAGCATTTTTTAAGGGCGACACTGAAGATATTTTTCTTCTAGCCAAGGGCCGGCTCCTTTATTTCAGAGCCCAAGGAAGGAGTATGTCAGCTTCTGACAGCACCACTGGCAGCCCCAGCAGTTGTTTTTAGAGTCCTCTCCTGGAAATTAAACCCATCTGTTTGATCTTCCCAGTTTGACCTGGAGGGTCCTGAGGGGTGGGACACTGGGGGGGGCAGGTGCATAGGAGGCCCTCAGCCTGAACCCCAACAGTGCATGGAGAGAAAAGGCCACTTTGGCCGTCGCTGTTAAACCACGCTTGGCAGAAGCACATCATGTGCAGGTGATGGGCCAGCACCGCAGCATCCCCCTGCTCATCTCTGCACTGGCCCAGGCTGCCCAGAGAGGTGGGGGAGTCTCCTCTGGAGACTTTCCAGCCCCCCCTGGATCTGTTCCTGTGTTGCCTGCCCTGGGGGATCCTGCTCTGGCAGGGGGGTTGGACTCAATCTCCAGAGGTCCCTTCCAACCCCTACCATGCTATGAGTCTATGATTCTATGATCTCCTCCAGCAGACCCCCAGGCAGCCCCTCGCCCCCTCCCACCACCTCATGCTGCTGCAAATGCAGCAAAAGCAAATCCTCTGGCACCTGAAGGGAGGAGGCTGAGCAGATAAACGGTTATCTCGATGCGCACACACCGAGCCGCCCAGTGGTTGGCACCAGAGTCTGTAATTGCTGTTCTTTGTTTGGGAAACTCGCAGGAATCGAGTACCAGTCGAGCTTGGAGAGGGAACCGTGCCAGGGAGATGACAAAAAGGGGAAAGAAACCCTCAAACCTGTGCACTGCCAGCCTGACAAGGTGCCACTTGCCGCTGTGGATCTACAACGTCCTCACCATGTCCTCACCATGTCCCCACCACATCCTCACCACATCCCCACCGTGTACCCACCACACCCCCACCACACTCCCATCATATCCCCACCATGTTCTCGCCAGCACCCCACGAGCAGGGAGAAACGCTTCGCAGCCAGATCGACGCAAACCCAACAGTCCTGGGAGACGGTTGCACCTTTCCAAAACAACATCCCTCCTCATTTTGCCGACTTCAGCTCGAGCAGAAACCGGCACCGCCACATCTGGAATCCCTTTGTGCCCAGACTAAGCAGGGCTGCACTGGGAGGAGGATGGAGATGCCACATGGCTACCGTTATTCCAGATGATGAGGAAAACACGTGCCCCTGAGTAACGTCATTCCCTCCCTAGGCTTACGCACGGAGCTTGGGGAGCCCAGTGGAGCTTCCAGAGACCATTTCCCACCAACATTAAGCAGCCCTTTGTCCTTTCCCACCCACTGCCACTCCTCACAAGCCAGGCTGCGGATCAAGCCCTCGGATGGGGATCGATAAGGAAGCTCAAAGTGATACGAGGTCGTACATAATGACCCTTTGAGCTGGAAAACAGGAAAGCTCCGTTGGTACGATTTTCCACGGCCCTCTGGCAGCTCCTTCAACCGCTGCCCTCTGAGTGGCTTTCAAAAAATGGCATCAGAAAGAAATCCAGAGTTTGGGCCAGGACGCTCTCATTAGTTTTCTTGCTGACGCCAGGCCACGTAGCGTTGGTATGCTGTTAATATGCAACTAATTTGACATTTAAATTATTTTGTAAATATATCTTTTAGAAGAAATATGAGACGGTCCTTACAGAACCTACACGATCCTCTCGGAAACCACAAAGGCTTTTTTTTTTTCATCAGGGTAGGAACGTGAGAGGCACCACCCCAGCCTCATTTGCCTAATGACATACCTCCCTAAAATTCTCTTTATAGTTTCAACTGCATATGATAATTTCTTCCCATCCTCTCCTAAAAACGCTGTTAATTGTCCTTATGTGATGTTAATCAGCTGCGGCATCCAAGCTCAGACCTAATTTGTAGCAACCGTTCACCTACCTCGGCGAGGTGGTAACGCCGCTGGATTGAGAATCTAAGAGGAAAATTCAAATTTCTAATGTAAATTAAGCTACGGAGCAGAGATGAAAAAGCTCAATAATTATTAAAAGCTCATTTGAGAGAAAACCAAATACCTGAATTCAGCCATTTGAAATTTAGATTCGGTGACGTCACACGTGGGGTGGAACAAACCTCACGTATTCTATCTGGAGCAGCCTGCCCGGATTCATTTGCAGTGGAGCTGGAAAGGCAGAGAGCTCCCTGCTCCTGTGAGGAGGTTGCTCCTCGGTCAACAGCGAGAAGAGCAGAAATGGGGCTCCAGCTTTCCCAAGGTTCAGAAGAATCATAGAATGGTTTAGGTTGGAAGGGACCTCCCAAGGTCATCTGGTCCAACCCCCCTGCAGGGAGCAGGGACATCCTCAACTAGAGCAGGTTGCTCAGAGCCTTGTTGAGCCTCACCTGGAATATCTCCAGGGATGGGGCCTCAACTCCCTCCCTGGGCAACCTGTGCCAGTGTTTCACTGCCCTCAAGGGAAAGAACTTACTCTAGAAGAAGCCCACGAGATGATAATTCAGGGTTTGGAGATGGGCAGATAATTCACCTCTTTGCTCAGAGTGAATTCCAATTTCCACAGATGCCTCCAGCAAATTCCTGCTTGTCTTTATGGTTTCATCACAGCTATTTCTGTTCCAGGATGTTATGCACATAATAATTTTCTTTTTTTTTTTTTTTTTTTTATGTAGGAAACAGCTTATTTGATCAATTTGCCCTGTTTTTTCTGTTCATGAATTTAGTAAGAGGTTGCTCGTTTTCCTGAGTTTCCTAGAAATCACCTGTCAGATACAATCGCAGTAAATAAAACTTGCTCTGGAGCTGAGGCTCGTAGGGTTCAAAACAAATGCTCCCAATTATTGCCTTTGTGGAGCACGAGCCCAGGAGAGCCACAACACCGGCAAGGAGATTAGTCTGGGATCTTAAAAAGCACTCATGGGTGGTAAGTGCCTCTGTTCCCCAGGGGCTGGTCACCAAACTCCCTCTGGACGCTTCGATAAATGCTGCCTTGCTTTGCCTGCTGTGTCCTGGGGAGAAGCAGTGGCTGTGAGGTGCAGAGGGTGCCTCGCTGGCCGGTGCGTCCTCCCTGCAGAGCCCCATCCAACCTGCCCTGGAATGGTGCCAGGGATGGGGCAGCCACCACCTCCGGGGGCAACCTGGGCCGGGCTCTCACCACCCTCACAGTACAAAATTCCTTCCTTCTCTCCAGTCTAAATCTCCCTCTTTGAGTTTAAACCCATCCCCCCTTGTCCTGTCCCACTAGATCCCACTGAAAAATCTGTCCTTATCTTTCTGGCAGGCCCCTTGAACCACTGAAAGACCTCAAGGTCTCCCCGGAGCCTTCTCCTCTCCAGGCTGCACAAACCCAACTCTCCCAGCCTGGCCTCCCAGCAGAGGGTTCCAATGCCCTTTGATACTCCCCCCATCCAGCAAAGCTCTCGTGTTTTCCCTTACATTTACTCTTTGCTGTACCAGCGAACCACTGCAAGAAGACATTCATTATTAACAAGATTTTTTTTAAAGTGGGCAGAAGAAGCTATGGATTCTGTATAGTAATGAGCAGCAGGGAAAAGCCAACGTTTCTGATTCTGGGAAGGAGAAGCGTGCACGGCACGGTGCCCGCCTTGGTTTTCCTTCCAGGATATATTGTCCTTTTGTCCTAGAGCAGCAAGTCCCGCTCCCCAGCAGCCAGACACACACAGCACCACTTTCATCTGCAGAAGCACCAAAGTGCCTGTCACTGGCAGAGCAGGGCCATGGACCCAATAACATGGTCCTAGAAATTAATTCCTAATTTACAGGGGGGAAAAATGAACAAGGGATTATTTGATTATCAGACTTTGCTTTCCCTTAAGACTGTGAGACCGACTTGTGCATGGCGGCAGGAGGGGAGGATAATGAATCAAAAACGGAAAAAAAGCAGGCTCAGGGGAGACCTTCTGGCTCTCCACAGCTCCCTGACAGGAGCTTGGAGCCAGGGGGCAGTTGGGCTCTGCTCCCAAGGAACAAGCACCAGGACAAGAGGAACCAGCCTCCAGTTGCCCCAAGGGAGGTGTAGGTTGGAGCTGAGGAACAATTTCTTGCCCCGCAGGGTTGTCCAGGCCTGTCCCAGGCTGCCCAGGGCAGGGCTGGAGTCCCCCCCAATCCCTGGAGGGGTGGGAGATGCAGAGCTGAGGGACAGGGGTCAGTGGTGCCCTGCCAGGGCACCACCTGGTTGGACTGGATGATCGGAAAGGTCTCTTCCAACCACAACACTTGTATGATTCTATGGTTCTCTTATTAAGAAGCTTTATCTTGGAAACGTGTTCCTGCATTTATCTCCCCCATGTAAAGTAAAAGGCACACAAAGAGGAGAGCCATTTCCTACAAGTCACGCTCTGCGATTAAAACCAAATAAATCCCCTTCAGTGCTATTTCTAACAAGCACTGCTCTTATACGCTGAGCACAATGACTGGAAAACACGGTGTGTACTTTATCGGCTTCCTAAAGCAAAAACCCCAATCCATATCCCACAGCAAGACATCTCTCTGAGGTTACAGATCCCCTCACCGCGATCGCAACAATCCTTTTTGCATTAAAAAATAATGAGCTCCATCTCATTTGCAGATTCTTAAGAGCACAGAATCCCGTGGTCACTTGACAATCTCATAAATACTACATGAAAGCAGAGCTCTCTTACCTTCCCACAGAAGCAGGACTGAAAGCTGGGCAGTCCCAAAGGGAAATGTTTGGGGTTTTTTTCAGGCAGCTTTTATTTCAGAATTGCTGAAATTCCCACCCGTATTGATTTGTTTAGGGGAAGAGAGAGGATTCAACTGGGCGGTTAAAATGTTCGTCTCGCTGCTCCCACCTCGACACATCTCTCCACAAACGTAATCCTTTCTTCCCAGGGAGAAGTGCCAGAGCTCTTGGTAAAACTCAAACCAGTCATTTTTATGGGGAATCTGCACAAGTGGCTGTTTCACCCAAGAGCAGATCTGGGAAGCGTCGGCAGAATAGGGCAGCTCACGGAAACGGGTGCCTCAAGGCAGCTGCAACCAGAGAAATAAGATCTAGAATATAAAGCTTTGCCAAAAAAAAAAAAAAGAAAAGTAGTCTTCTCTGTTTTCCCCCTTTCTTCCCATTTCCTTTTGTAATAAAATCTCCAGGGAACACGCAGTCCCTCATTATGGACGTGTGTGTTCTGCCAAAGTTGTGGTCCAAGGGTGAGGATACTGCAAGAATGCGCCTAAGACATCAAAAATAAACCTATTATTTGATTATCTTGCTTAAAAAAATCCTACGACTTTAAAGAAAGTTCTTTAGAATTTAATAGATAGGAAACCAACTAGATTTTCTAGGAGCAGGGTCTATAGAAGCCGCTCTTACAACCATCTTATCGTTCCTTAGCAAGGGAGATAAAGCTCTATGAAGTTCTACTAAATGCTTAAAAAATCCACAGGAAAGTCAGGTTTTTCACTTAGGTTTAACTCTTCTCTTGGACTTCACCCTGGCCCGTGCTCTGGCACTCCTCATGGGCCAGAAGGTCTCCAGGAGGCTGTCTGGGAGCCTTGTACGTGTGGATTTTCCAACCAGAGGGTTGAAAAAAACCTCCAGGGGAGGTTTAGATTGGATATTAGAAAGAAATTCTTTCCTGAGAGAGTGGTTAGGCACTGGAACAGGCTGCCCAGGGAGGTGGTGGAGTCACCATCCCTGGAGGGGTTTAAAAACCAAGTAGATGTGGCCCTTGAGGCTCTGGTCTAGTGGTTAGGGATGCTGGGATGAAGGTTGGACAAGATGATCCCGGAGGTCCTTTCCAACCATAGTGATTCTATGATTCTATGAAAACATCTTCTGAAGCCCAGCAGGGTTGGGTGATTAACCAGCCAGTCCTGACACAAACTTCTTTGGAGTTGGCCCAAGACAGGTTCTGCTCTGGAGGTGGCTTGTCCTCCACACTTGTAACACCACAGCTCCTCACACGCGCGTGGCGGGATGACGAGACTCAAACAAAAAAGCTTCTGGTGGAGCGCAAACTGTCTCTGTCCCTTTAAATATAAAAAAAAAAAATAATGTAAACTTAAATCAAACTTGGAGACCTGCAGTAGCTGGAGGATGCTGCAGGAGCTGCACCTGGCCCCTCACAGGGAGCTGCAGCTCAGAGGGTTCCTCCTGCTGCAGGTTTCAGCGTCACAGCTCTTCAGCTCCGCTCTTTGCAGTGACTCAGCCACACTGCAGCACTCTCAGCTCTTCTCAAGAACTTCAACTAAACCCATTCTCATCCTTTTAGTACAAATAGTCTCAGGCAGGGCCACGTTTCATCACCTCCCAGGGCTCCCGGACCCTTCGGCACAAGAGGACGTAGCTGGGCTGAGGAGGTTTGCTCCCCAGGCAGGAGGATGTTGTCACGTGAAGATCAAGGAAGCAACCACACACCTGAAAATTTCCCGATGCCCTCCGGACATTTGAGCACAATTCTACCGTCTAAGCATGTTCTTGGGGTTTACTCAGGGCAAAAATAATGGAAAAAAAAAATAAAATTCAAGGTTTGAGATCAGGTGCTCTCTCACAAGCAGGACACGGCTCATCTTTATACCTGGGTTTCCACTTGGGTGGCACCTGCTTTTCATAAACTCACCCAATTCAACTTTTCTGGCTAATTCTAATTAGAAGATTAATCATTGGTATCAAGACAGCCCGTGTAACAAGGTGAGCCCAAAGATGAAATTTAACGACCAAGTGCCGGGCTCTGCACCTGGGGCACGGCAACCCTGGTGCTAAACACAGACTAGGGGACAAGTGGCCGGAGAGCGGTGCGGCGGAGAGGGACCTGGGCGTTCTGGCTGATGGCAGACTGACTAGGAGCCAGCGGTGTGTCCTGGGGCGCATCAAGCACAGCGTTGCCAGCCGCTCGAGGGAGGTGATTGTCCCGCTCTACTCTGCGCTGGTGCGACCTCACCTCGAGTATCGTGCGCAGTTTTGGGCACCACAACTCAAGAAGGACATCAGGCTGTTGGAGAGCGTCCAGAGGAGAGCCACGAGGACGGTGAAGGGTCTGGACGGGATGACTTACGAGGAGCGCCTGAGGTCACTTGGACTGCTCAGCTTAGGGGAGACCAAGAGGTGATCTCATTGCAGTCTGGTGGAAGAGATGGGCCAGGTCCAGATCTCTTCCCTCCTGTGATCAATGACAGGACTCGAGGAAATGGCAGAAAGCTGAACCAGGGGAGCTTTAGGCTGGATATCAGGAAAAAGTTCTTCACCCGCAGAGCGGTCGAGAAGTGGAACGAGCTCCTCCGGGAAGTGGTCCCAGCACCGAGCCTGCCTGAGTCCAAGAGGCGTTTGGATGATGCTCTCAGGCACACGGTGGGATTCTTGGGGTGCCCTACACAGGGACAGGAGTTGGACTCGATGATCCCCATGCGTCCCTTCCAACTCGGCATCTTCTATGATTCTGTGTGTAACACTCGGCCGAGTATCACTAGATTATTTTTATTTATGTAGGACACAGAGCCACCAACACTGACCTTTCTAACAGCTTGGGAGCATGATACAAAGAGGAGGATTTTCGCCTGCTTAGCGTTCCGTATGATGCATCTGCCCAACGCTTTCCCCGCCACTGGATTTTCACAGGGGTAGGAAATAAGGGGGATAAAGGGATTAAAAAGCAATGATTTTCTGTAAAGCCTTATAGGACATGTCTGCTATGATCTCAGCTTACTTGCCTCATCTACGCCAGTAAAACACTATCGTAGGAGACAGATTGATGGATTAAACGCGGACAAGTGTGTAAAAGAAATATTTTGCTTATAGCTTCCACAGGCTTTCAAACGGTCTCGGTGATTATAACAGCTCCCGAAGCCTCTTTCCAACGGGGTGATTTGCAGTTCAGAAGTTAAAATCGGGGGTCTCCTCTGGCTTCGGGGCAATCTAAAGGTCATGATTGAAGTGTGGTGTTTAGCAATTCCAGATAATTGTATCCAGAGCTCAAACACGCAGGGCTTTGTGACGGCTGCCACTTAAGGTCAAACTGAATTTAAATTGTATTTATCTTTGTATTAATAGAGCTACAGCTCAGGCTAAGCCACACGAAATACGGTTCTCGGCCTACTCTCCGGGCTTCCTCTTGGTCTAGGGGGTACAGCCATAATCAGTGAGAGAGGGACATTCAAATTCTCAGTCCCCAGAACCATTCATCGCTGCCCTGTTACCAAACCCAGGAGCCCAAGACGCCCACATGAGACCTCAGCATAGGTACTGGGGGGGCCTGGAGCATCTGTGTGGCCAGGAAAGGCTGAGAGCCCTGGGGCTGTTCAGCTGCAGAAGAGCAGCCCCAGAGGGGAGCTGAGCAAGGCTGAGCAAGAGCTACAGTGCTCCCAGGGGGACAAGAAGCTGGGGCCAGACTCTGCTCAGTGGTGCCCAGCGCCAGGACGAGGGGCACTTTTGAACAGGGCCTGTTGGGACAGGACGAGGGGTGATGGTTTGGGACTAAAAGAGGGAGATTTAGACTGGAGAGAAGGAAGAAATTGTTGCTGCTGAGGGTGACAGAGCCTGGCCCAGGCTGCCCAGAGAGGTGGGGGAGTCTCCTTCTCTGGAGACTTTCCAACCCCCCCGGATCTGTTCCTGTGTGGCCTGCCCTGGGGGATCCTGCTCTGGCAGAGGGTTGGACTAGATCTCTAGAGGTCCTTTCCAACCCCTGCCATTCCATGATTCCATGATTCCATGATTCCGTTTACAACCTCTACACCAGGATCGTTGAGAACAGCGGGTTTTTGGCTGACTGAGCACAGCGCATCACTCCTTTTATCTGAAGATGCAAAGAAATGTTTTCATGGATGTTCACCCATCAGCACATGATGGGAATTCAGAGGCCGGGGGTTTTGTGCTCTGCCTGTTGTCACTTTTACTCTTGGAGCAAACACAAATGACATGCTTGTCGTGAAACTCTCCCATTGTCTTTAAGGTGCTCTGGCTTTCTAAGAAGCTTTGGGGGGTTCTGAGCAAAATGATGGAATGAGATTAGAGCCTTTCCTCATGAAACATTCACATGACAGATCATTTGGGAAAAGATACATCAACCAGAAGGAAAAGCTTCACAATTAATAATGGATAAGAGAAGTGAGATGGAATAGTGTGTGAAATGACTGACCTGCTTTAAAAACACTGCCTGGTGTCATTTTAGCTCCTTATTATAGAATTCCCTACATAAAGACGTCCAGATGTTCTCATCTGCCTACAGAGAGACAACCGCCACTAAAAGGAAGGGTTAATCACTATAATCCTTGCTGCTGAAAAAGCTGCTTTATTTCATGGAAAAAAAACACACCACCACCCAAATGCCATTCCAATCAGCAGGTAGGAAGCTCCTCCCAGGTCAAAACAAAACCTGCAATTCCGGGGCTTTGTCCGGCGGCACCGCGGCGACCGGCGCGACGGCCGCTCGTACCGAGAGCCTTTTTGTGGCCGGCACGCACGCGATCGCTGCCGCTTCTGCACCTGCAACCGCTTGGGCCGGCGATTATTCCTAATTGGGAAGGCATTATGCAAATAACCGGTTATTGAGGTAATTGGTCATTGGCTCACACGGTTCCTCGCTGGTAATTTGCATGCGCGGTGCCAGTACCTTCCTGACTAAATCCAGCACGCCCGTGTCATTCAGAAAATAACGCACAGCGCCGGACACGCGGGGTAGAAGAAAACCCAGCAAGGTCCCAGCTCACCAAGAAAATGTGAAGGTTTCTTCAAAGCGAAGAAACCTGTGGGCACAAAAGTGCAAACTGGGCTATCTCTTTCTCTACGTAACTCACCGATAATTCACCCTCAGTAATCATACTTCCAAAAATTTGCCTGTGTTCGCGGGTTTAGTGCAATTCCACATGGATTAGAATCACAGAATCAGAGTCACGGAGTGGTTCGGGTGGGAAGGGACCTTGAAAGGTCATCTGGTCCAACCTCCCCCTGCAGTAACATCAGGAACTGCTGCTGTTGGGACACAGGGCAACAGGTTCCCACCTGCCCAGCAGCCAGTCTCTTTTCTTTTTGGTGGTGCCCCTTCCACCCACCAACGCCACTGGATATCCCTTCCCAGTTTACGCTTCTTTTTGAGAGAAAGGCGCATTGGCGCCCGGCGGCACGGTTCAGGGCGATGGATTACGTGCAGACTCGGGACGTTAAGCAGCTTAATGGCAGGATGTCTGCTTCAGAGAGAAAAGGCGGCGACACGCGTGACAGCTCACCCACAGCCCCCTTGTTTCGTTATTATCCGACGTCGAGTTATTTAGATCCTTTTAAAGGTTTAAAGGCCTCGTCCCCAAAACGCCAGGCACCGTCCAGATGGAAAAGCAGCATCTGTCCCGGAGGTCCCAGCGCAGACGGGTAGGGGGCAGCGATGGCAACACAAACCATACACATTTCACCCGGCTGCTGGAGATGGAGATGCACCAGGAGAGCAGCTGAACTCAAAGAGAACAGAGGAATACGGGGATGAAGGCAGAGGGCACAGAAGGAGAGGAGATGAGAGCAGAGAGGCAACCAAACAGGACAATGTTCAGCCCAAATGCTGGGAAATGTATTTTGCTGGGAGTATCTTTTTTAAGGCCACTTGAGCAGGAGTGTTTGGGGGAGTACTGGGTTCTGCCTGAATACTGCTGACGGGGAAGCACTGGCAGAGACTCTACCTCGAGCAGTTCCTGGGAGATGACACAGAGAGGACAATCTGATCCCCTTCTCCTTCCATGTAAACTTTCCTCTAAGTCCAAGATGTCCTGTGGCAGTGACTCCTGGAGCTGTGGCTGCCCTGCAGATACCAGGCTAGGGGGGAAAAAAAACCCAGCTTTTGCTGTCTTTACAGCACCAAAAAAATCCTCATCTGTAGTCTTCAGGAATGAAAGATTTTTTAATTTCCATCTCCACGTTATTGCCATTCCCAGTGTTTTAATGCTGTGAAAACTGCCTAGAAACAGACAGCTTCAGATTGTAAAATTTTAATGCTTACTATATTTTGCCTCCTTTTTGTTTGCATGTAGGTTTTAGGTCCATCAGGTTTATGCCTTTCAAGCTTTTCTATGCAGCAGAAGGAATCAAATTTTTTTTTTTTAAACAAAGTTGGCTTTTTCTTAGGAAGTATCATTCTAGAAGCTTGAATCTGCAGACAGACATGAACTACCCACCAAGATCCTTACCAAACGATGAAGTTTTGCAGCACTCCCAAAATACCAACCCCGTCAGGCAGCCTGATGAGGTGGTCAGTGTGGATGGGAGTTCATTACGTGGCCTCCTGTCCCTCACCATCCCAAACCAGCGCTGTGGGAGACGAACTGGGCATGGGCTCTACAATCCCACCTGGTTTCTCTGTACAAGTGTCCCAGCTGCTCCTTGCTGGGTCACACCTCTGCTCCCTGCGGCGTCGGACGCCCCGCAGCAGAGCACCAGCGGGTAAAGAGGTAAGAGCAGGGAAGGGAATCCTGATCCTCCGCCCAGCTCCGTGCAGAACTGATCCTCCACACCGAGCCGAGGCGACTGTTTGCTACGGCACAGCCAGAACAGCTTTTCAGCGCTTTAAATCCACCTACAGAACTCGTCTCAGAAAAAAAACTGAGTATTTCAGAGAGCAGAACTCTCTAAGACATAATTTCTCCTCAACTTCTCCTCACATTAAGCCCCATCTCCTCTCCCTCATGCTCTGCAGCCACCGTCAGCCTCTCCAGGGCTCAACCCTGCACAGCAGACCCCTGCCACCAAACCACAATTCCTCAACTCTGTGCTGCACCAGACAGTTCAGCAACCCCAGCCCTCCAAACCCCTGGCAGGGATATCCCAAAGCTCTTGCCCAAGGAAGGAAGGTTTCCCTTCAAGGCATTTCGAGAGCGCCAGAGCTGCTGGAGACGGTGTGCACGGGGCCAGCTGCGGTCCCAGCCACGGCAAGGGCTGAGCTCCCTGCACAGCACCCACCTCTCCCCTTCGCTCCCTGGGTGCCACGGTCCTGTCCCTGCCCTGCAGGGGTGTTTTGCTGACTACATGGCCCAGCAAAAAGGCCACAGCCCTCAGCAGAAAACATACAGGGAAACTCACACAGGTTTTACTATCGATTTCTACTGACCCCAAAAATGCCATAGTCTGGTCGACCACGGGGGGAACAAAGGAAGCAATAAACCCCCTCACTGTGGGTGACACAACAGAAGCAAAGGCAAACGGAGCCAAAAATACAACAACATAAGGAGACATCAACCCTGCCCCGTATCCCAACAGAGCCAGGCACAAACCAGTCCAACAAACACCAGACAGATACATCACCCAATCCATTACCCTCATTATCCTTGACTCTTTCATTGACTCCACAAAGCTGCTCACCAACCCCTCCAGCAGCAGCAGGTCCTCAATCAGGAGCTCTATTGCCCTTTTATCTCCACCCTCTAATCCCCACCTCACTGGCAGCTGTTTCCCATTTCTACTTTAGTTCTCAGCCTTTCAGGGTGTGCTTGGCCTGGCCTCCCCTCCTGGCTGGCCCTCTCACAACAGAGGGGCCCGTCCCTCACACCAAGGTCTGGTGTGGATGTGTCCCCACCGCTCAACGCCTACTGGGTCACAGCCAGCAGTGGAGCTAAAAGTTCCTCTTGGTGGCCAACGCAGAGGCCAAGCCAGTCTTGCCCTTGATGATAGCAGGAGGCACCTGGGCAGCCTTAGCCCCTTTGACCTGGTGGTGAAAATCATCCAGGTGTCAAGTTCACTTGAGGGCTCAGACACTGGCACTTCAAGGGGCGACGCTCATTCCCACAGCCCCGGAGAAAAGCTCCACGAGGGCTCCGCGGTCACCGAGCGCGAGCACGTGGCAACCGCTCCCGCTTGCTTTGGGGTTCGGAGGCGCGAGCTCCGCTTTCAAAGCTTATTTGTGATGGTTTCACAAGCGCCTTCTGAATCTTGGCAGAGAGAGGGGCCTGTTGTGCGTGTAATTTAAAATAGTGAAAGCCTGGAACGGAGACAGCGTCGCCTGCGACGGCAGGAGAATTCAATGCAGAGAACGCTTTTCCCCCAGCAAGCCTCTTCCAAACCGATGGCTCGATTCTGCGGCAGCCCCCCCACCAAAAACCCAGACGAGCCTCCCCATCGCCAACACCGTCAGTGCGAGTGAAAAACCAAGCGCAGAGTGTCCCCTCTAAACACCAACACCCATTAAAAAGCCGCGAAGGTCGGGGCGGCCGGGGGGCTTCCGCTCCTTTCCCTCTCTGGGGGGCACCAGAAATATTTGCAGAGAGGAGCACGATGACTGCAGGTCGCTACCACTGTGGGAAAGGAGGGATCTGCTCCACTGAGGAAGGGAAAATAAACTCCCTGCCCTTAAACAGCGAGGAACTGAAGCACAACGCAGCAGATTTTCCAAGAAGCATCCGCTATTGCATTACTTCCACGTCAGGAGTAAGTGATAGATGGGAAAAGTAACATCCGGACAGATGAGTCTGTGGAGGGAAAAGCAGCTTTTTGAAGGACATTGATGAGTTCCTTTTGAAAACTAAATTTCCTTAAATATGAAAAACTTCGCTTTTAATGTTACCCAAATGACCTTAGGGACTTGCAGAAAAAAAATAAATTCATTCCTCAAGAGGAAATCGGAAGCATTAACTATGGATCGTCTTTGCTACGTATTTAACTTGTTGTTAACTCATATTAAGGGTCTTCCTCATTATAAATTCTTACACCAATTTTTAAAATCATTTCCAAGGCTGAGGGAGCTGGGGTTCTTGAGCTTGAAGAAGAGGAGCCTGAGGGGGGACCTCAGGAACGTTTAGAAATATGGAAAGGGCAGTGTCAGGAGGAGGGAGCCAGGCTCTTCTCAGTGACCTCCAGTGACAGGACAAGGGGCAGGGGGTGCAAACTGGAGTAGAGGAGGTTCCAGGGAAACACAAGGAAACACTTTTTTACAGTGAGGGTGACAGAGCCTGGCCCAGGCTGCCCAGAGAGGTGGTGGAGTCTCCTTCTCTGGAGACTTTCCAACCCCCCTGGATCTGTTGCTGTGTGTCCTGCCCTGGGGGATCCTGCTCTGGCAGGGGGGTTGGACTCGATGACCTCCAGAGGTCCCTTCCAACCCCTACCAGTGTAGGATTCTGTGATCCCTGAGAAGGCATCACTTTGGTACAGCCCAGGAGGAGGAAGCACTGAGCTCCACCTGCTCCGGACACCGGCAGCTTTTCCTCCAGCCTGGGCTCAGCAAACCCCATCTCCGTGCAGGGCACAAGGGTGAAAATGCTGCCGTGTTTTGTCGGGGTCTTTGTCCATAAAAGCTGCCTATTGAGGTGTGTAAATTCCCATCATCTTATGCTAATAAAGGGCACGGGGGATGAGGTGGTAGAGCATCCTGGCGCATCCTCCCACGACGGCTTTCCCTTCCGCTGGGTAAAGGAATAATAAAACCCCAGGACATGAAGATTTAGAGGTGTGAAGAAAACCTGATTTTCACACTGCTGCCAAACCTTCAGCGCCCAGTCCAGCCAGAAACTCCTTCTCTAGCACAGACTAATTGTTCTTAAGATCCGAGGAGAGGCTTCAGACACAGGATACGTACTCGGAGCATCCGTATCTCTGTGGGCATCGGTGCCCCAAGGAAATCCCCAAAGGCTTCACGTTGGAGCCGATGCTCTGAGGCCTCACTGCAGAACCCTCCCCAGCACACGTGGGGAACTCGGTCAGCCAAGTGGGTAAAGACCGAGGTCAGGACAAGGAAATAGAGGGAAATGTGCAAGTTGGGAACTCCAAACTAAGAGAACTGACAAAAAAGAGACCAGAAAAGTGGGAAGCTGAACAGATCCGAGAGCTTTACAGGGACAGCTTTAAATCCTTGAATTTCAGGCTCAAATGACTCAGACTTGAAGTCGTAGCCTATTTTTCTCGTAGCTAATTCATCCGTCTCTTACTCAAGCAGCCAGAGAGGATACGTGAATGTAATTTCAGCCAGTCATGCAGCTTTACTTACCTACAGGAAAATGTCTCCCTGTCTTTCAACACCTCATGGCGCTGTCCTGTGCTTCTCCTCGGGGCACAGCGAGCGGCCGCACTGCAGCAGTTACTACTGCGAGCAGCACCGGTAGCCACCGCTCCGTAGCTGGAGGTTTCCCTCTCTACAGAGGATGGAAAATCAATTTGTGAGTCCTGGAAAGCCAACACCACACAGGGCTCGGGCATTACACCTTAACTTCTAAGAAAGATGGGGATGGACTTTTGAACAGGGCCTGTTGGGACAGGACGAAAGGTGATTGGTTTAAACTCAATAAGGGAGATTTAGACTGGAGAGAAGGAAGACATTTTTGATGCTGAGGGTGGTGAGAGCCTGGCCCAGAGAGGTGGTGGCTGCCCCATCCCTGGAATCATTGCAGGGGAGGTTGGATGGGGCTCTGAGCAACCTGCTCCAGTTGCAGATGTCCCTGCTCCTTGCAGGGGGGTTGGACCAGATGACCTCAAAAGGTCCCTTCCAACCCAAAGAACTCAATGATTCTATGTCCCTTTTAATGAAATGAGTAAAAAATTTAGAATCAGGATTCAAAAGGTAGGTAGAAAGATACGTGGCAGCGTTCCCTGATGGATCTGCCTTAGGATATGGCGTTGTGTATAATGACGGTGACATTTTTCTTCAGGAGGTCAGCCAAAACAGCCTGTGATGCACCTACCAGTGATGTCACACCTTCTGGAGCACCCCTGGAAAAGAGATGCGAGCCAATCTCCTTTCCAACAGCTGTTAACTCTGAAACCTACTGACGAACAAGCCAAGAGTTGTGGAAACAGGGGTCACCCACCTGCTCCACCCTTT